>RJWM01013538.1:0-53022 GCA_004363535.1 Dasyprocta punctata
CAAAGAAGAAAGAGGAAAACTTCTTCTTTCCTTTTTTATTCTATCCAGGCTACCAGCCTACAGGTCGGTGCTACGTGCATCCAGGGTGGGTCTTCCTTCCTCAGTTTGTGGACCATGTGTCAGCCACCCATAGACTCACCTAATGCTTGACTGATCTGCCAAGGGGCTCTTACTAAAGCCAGATTGACATTTCATAATTAATGATCACATAGGAGTTTTTTGTGGCTTTTTTGTTGTTGTTTATTTTGCTTTGCTTTGCTTCCCTTTCTAGAATGTAACTTTTATCTGTTTTGTTCCCAGGATATAGTAGTACCCAACCTGAAAGTCTGCATTTTTACAGGCATTCCAAGTTTGCTTGTGGATTACCCTTTTATGAAAGAGACACTGTTCTAGGCATTATAGAGCCATAATACTTAGAAAGAACCTGTACGATTCTCTGAGCTATTCAAATGGGCCAATTCAAACATAAAGAGGAGCAGCATAAGTTGGGCATTACATTGGAGTAACAGGCATAGACCAGCATAACATTAAACACACGTAGCACAATTATTCTTTAAACCTCTTAGAATGGATCAGAGAGGAGAGAATATATAATGTTGAAGATTTTCTTCAATGTTGAAAATAATTGATTTTTTAAAAAATTAAGCCCTGAGAAAGTGACTTGCATTTGAAGCCATGCTGTATGAAAAACATACTCAATGCAGCAAGATGTGCGTGCATTCAGTGCGGATAGGTACACAAACCAACGAAAGAACTAGCACATGCAGCCAGTTGAAAGAACAGTGGAGTTGATATTCACAGTCATGTGGCCCTTTGAGGATGTGTTTATTGAGGGGGAGAATTGCCTGCATCATTTAAATCATTTCTTTTTGTCATTTTTGTTCTCTCACTCTCCCAAAAGAGAAAAGATTTAATAAACTAGTATCTGAGAATAGGATACAATTTCAGACCAACCGAATGGAAAGGAATAAAACAATAAGAGCAAGGTAGAAGGAAAGGGGGAAAGAATGAGTAATACCTGTGAATAGGAAGGAAGTTATACATCTATAAAAGTAAAAAATGAACTAGAGAATCCTTAAGATTTGGATAACATTAGTTAAAATAATAAAAGGATATAGTTTTTCAGATATGTCATTTTCTTTTGCTTCCTTTTTAGCTTTACATGCTGCTGCCCTTTCTGGCCACGTCAGCACCGTGAAGTTATTATTGGAAAATGATGCCCAAGTAGATGCTACTGATGTCATGAAACATACTCCACTTTTTCGAGCCTGTGAGATGGGACACAAAGATGTGATTCAGACACTTATTAAAGGTTAGTTAATATGAGTAGTCTGACTAAATCACTCACAAAATGTAGGAATTTTTGCCTGCTCAGCTGGAAACAAAGCTTTTCAGCAGAGATCCACTGGGGTAGAAGGGTGAAAGGAAAAGTGCCCAACCTGGCATCAGGAAATTCCAGATCTATCTTGGGCCCTGCTTCTGTTGGGAGTTGTTTAATTTTGGAAAAGTCCCTCACCACCAGATCCTTAGTGGCATGTGCTGTAAAAGAGGAGTCATTCCTACCCTAACTAATATACAGGCTTGTTGTATAACTTTGAAGTAGGCAGTGTATATGAAAGCATTTTAATGAGAATAAAACATTTAAGGACCTCTTATCATATTTAGGGCCTCACATATGCTAGGCAAGTACTCTACCGCTGAGCCTAACTTCTATTCTTTTTGGTAAGTGCAAAATACATTAGACATTTTAATTGTAATTTTTTTTTCTTTTCAGGTGGAGCAAGAGTAGATCTAGTTGACCAAGATGGACATTCACTTCTACACTGGGCAGCACTGGGAGGAAATGCTGATGTTTGCCAGATTTTGATAGAAAACAAGATCAATCCAAATGTACAAGATTATGCAGGAAGAACCCCTTTGCAGTGCGCTGCATATGGGGGATATATCAATTGCATGGCTGTACTCATGGAAAATAATGCAGACCCTAACATTCAAGACAAAGAGGTAGAAATCCTGGGTACTTCCTATATTGTTTGCTATGAAGTATTTACAGTATTTCTTCATTTTTGCAAGGTTAAATAAAACAGCAGCCAGCAGTTTACCAAATGAAGAGATCACACACAAACCCATCTAATAATTATGATTTTTATTTGTACATGCTTTCTTCAAATCCTCCTCTATATCTATATATAATTTAACATGGTCACAGTATAAACGAATTAATTTTATAACTTTTGTAAAAAAAATAGATGACATCTATATATAAATACATGTTATATGGCTTTACAGGCCACTTTTTTGCATCCATCTAAAGTTATTGCCTGTTTATCATTTGATGTATACTCTTTTTCATAGTCATGAATGCTTGAAGTTGCAAAATTCTAAGAGCTTTATGTGTACTATTAGCACATTCAATCCTTAGAACAACTCTATATAATAGTTAGTTATTACTCCATTGTACAATAAAGAAATTGAAACCCATATTTACTCTAAATATGTAAATAATTACCCAAAGATGCCATTTGGGATTGGGAGGTCAGGATGTATATGTGTCTTTAACCCAAACTTTACAGTTAAATGAGAAGCCTCCTATCTCTGGACCTCTTGATTGATTGCTTTTCCATTGTTGTAGATAATATTGTAAGAATCTTCTTTGTGCATTTAACCTTTTTTGGATTATTCTCTTAGAATACTTACATCTCAGTGAGATTATTGAATCAGAGCAACAAATGATATATAATAGAATTCAGTTATGATATATACTACCAAAGATTTCTAAAAAATATTGGTTAATCTATACGTCCCCTAGCTATGTGGTAATGTGTCAGTTTCTCTCAGTTTAGAAAGGGTTGGCTTTTGTGGGGCTAGCTTATTTTAACTCTTTAAAAATATTAGCCTGTTATGTTTTCTAAATCAGAAAATAGATTGTTAACTCATTTAGCAAGTTTTTATTGATTATTACTATATATAAAGATAACAATAAGATATGTAAAATATAGTCCCTGTCCTTACGTTATTAGAAATGCATCTTTTATAATTTATCCTAGCTGTTATACTTTACCAAGTTACCAGTTTCATACATTAATAGTATATAAAGCTAATAGCCAGTTCTGCTAGTTTTATGTGTAATATTTTGGAGTATCTATGTAAATAATCTTGCACCATGTGAATCATATTTTATTTCTTCATTTCCAACCCTTATACTTTTTGTTTCTTTCTCTTATTTTATTGAACAAGCTAGAACCTCCAATATAATATTGAATATAATTATTGGTAGATAGATGGCAGAGAGATTTCATATATTTGTTTTTGTACACATATGTTTTATATGTAAATAATGTTTATATAATGTAAATAAGTGTATATATAATAAACAATGTTACATATTTTACTCAGGCAAATCTTTCAATTTGTGCAGTATAGGTCTTCTGTATCTCTAGTACTGTTTTGTCAGTGTTTCCTATCAACTAATATAAATGACAAGTTACAAACTCCTGCCCTGCTCTGATTATGGATTTTACTGTCTCTCCTTTAATTTCATCAGATTTTGCCCAACATATTTAGAAGCAGTGTTTTTGGACGTATACAGATTTAGAGTTGTGACATTTTCCTTTGGCACCTTTAACACTACTCAGTTTATCGCTAGCAGTGCACCATGATATTTTACTGTATTTTTTATAACACTGGAAGTTTTAAGAATAGAGGTCTCATTTATTTTACTGAATTTGACTCAGTTTTGCTTCATCTTCTGTTTTCTCATAATTAGATTGAAATTTTGCATTGTTGGTTAGAATATTACTGAAGTGGTACTGAATTCTAATATAATTAACACTTGGTGAACACTTGGTGTAGATGCCATCTCTTTTCTTCACAGTATACTTAGTATTATCTGTTTTGATAATTAAGCTGTTTGGGGAAAATAATTTATATTTTTGAATTGGCTTAAATAACCATATGTCCAAATATACTTACTTCAGGCCTGCTTGATTTTTGGTCATGTTTGTAGGGAAGAACAGCTCTGCACTGGTCTTGTAACAATGGATACCTTGATGCCATTAAATTGTTGCTAGACTTTGCTGCTTTTCCTAATCAGATGGAAAACAATGAAGAAAGGTAAGCTGTTGATTTTAAAAAATTGTAAACATATACTGCTGATCATCCTGCATCTTTTCTGCCAGGTTAAAATGATCTTATGTTTAGATATTGGCTTACAAATAATAAATATATTCATAAGGAAAGAAAACACTTGCAAAGTCTTGACCCAGAAAAAAAAAGAACAAAATTGCCATGCAACATTGATGTAGAATCATGGAATTTTGCATCTGTTCAGAACTTTAGCTATTACCTAGAGCAAGTTCATGTTTTGCAGATAAGAAAACATAGGCCTTCTTCTAGCTTGTGGCTAATATAAGGTCAGTGAAGTCTGGAATGACCTAATTCACTAGGAATTCACCTAGGCCAGCAGAATATGTTATATATTCAAGACAGTTCTCTTGATGGAGAGGAGATTATCAATAGACCAAATGGTGCCACTACATACCATGAAAACATATGGAGAAGCACTTAATCTATAAATAGAGCTTTTTTTAAATAATAGAGGGTCCAATAAAAAGAACCAGACACAGTGCGAAGTCTAAGCAATGCTCGTCTTGGATTTAGGAAGAGTCTAGTAATTTGTAAGTAGCAGCTAAATTTGTGATCAGACCTCTGTACTTGAAATCCCTCACAGTTAGATTTGTGTGTTAGTTGTCACTGCTTGCAGATGCTGTAGCTACGATGACCCCTGTTATGACACCATCCCCCTCCTCTTAGCCACCATCACTTCTTTCTTTTGTTAGCAGGTGGGAAACTTAAGAGAGAAGAAAGGAGAGGCTTTTCTAGGGTAACCAGTTCTTTCTCACTTCCTTCAGAACCTGTCCTCATTGGTGAGAGAACTAAATGCATCTCCTTTTGAAGCTTTTTTTAAAAAAATAGAATTTAAATATTAAGAATCCTAAAAGTTAATGATACTTACTTCTGTAAAAAAGTTTATCCTATAATAGTATTCTACTTGGTAATAATTTTGGTACTTGACTGCTTTTTTTATTAAGGTGAAAAAACATTTTTTTATAATTCACTTCCCATTTATGTGCTAAGCCTTGAATTTCAAAGCTAAGTAACTGCATGAATTAAGGTGTTTACTGCCACCTGGAGTAAGCATATGTTAATTTCAGACCACCAGACACAGGCAAAATTCTCCTAACTCTATTTGCCACTATGTAGATAAAGAGACAGTGGCCATTTCCCAGTCTCTTTTAATGTTTCATCAGCAGTGCACCTTGATGTACACATGTCAGATGACGGCACTGCCTTTTATGTTTATTGACATTCTGGTTTAGTCATTCTACTGAGCCCATCAGACCATTCCCACATGGCAGGTCCAATTGCATCTTATCCCTTGTCTTTATCTACATTATTTCTTGGCTGGTTATCATCAACGTAGTGCTAATTTTTACTTCTAATGCGTTGACATTAAGCAGTTCGTGTACACTGAACAGACATAATTTTTGCCAACCTCTGCTACCTTTCAGTCAATAACTATCGAACAGCTACAGTCTACCATTGATGGGAATATTCACAGTACTCGAATGTTTCCAAATTGAATCTGGGATAAAGAAAGATTGAGTAGTAATATAACAACATGATCAGACCTCAGTCTTAAAATTTTGCTAGCTATTTGGATTCTGCCTCTTTAAATAAAAAATTGACTGAAAATCCTAATTTGAATAAACTAACTGAATAAAACACATTTTTTCAGAAAAACTGGGTAAATGTGATTGTTGAGTAGTAATAGATTTACTAAGGAATTCCTATTATTTTTAGATTAACATTGAAATACATAGAGATAAAATGATAAGAATTCTAAGATTTGCTCTTTCAGCGAAAACAAGAAGGAAGAAATCAGAAAAGGTGAATATACTAAAAAATAATTCTGATTTTTAAATTTGATAAATAAATTTTTAGAGGATTACTATGATATTTTCCATGTTTACGCTTAAAATTTCTCATAATAAAATATAATTTTTTCATTATAAAACTATTTAAGAGGTGGGCCTGGGATTTAGCTCAATGGCTTAAGCGCCTGCCCGGCAAGCACAAGTTTGTGAGTTCAATCCCTGGTACCAAAAAAAAAAAAAAAAAAAAAAAAAAAAAGTCTCTTTAAAACTGTTTAAGATGCAATTTCAATCCAGAAGCAGCCTAAGAAATCTAGTTCTCCCCTGTTTTGTTCTGTTTTACAGATCAGGAGACAGATGCTCAGAGAAGTTAAAACATTTCCAGGGTCACATGGGGCTCCTAATTCCTAGTCCTGCATTGTTTAAGGCGTATTATGCTACATGTTACTTCCTTTTTTTGTCTGTCTAAATAAAGGCATAATTTGGGCTTTATGTTTCTTAAATCAAATGTTTATTGTGTCTATATTATACGTGAAAAATACTACCTATTAATAATCATGGGAAAATTTATTAAGCCTACCAAATTCATATGCCGTTCACTCATTGATTTGCTTTCAGTTTTTATTAGTGTAGATATTCCTTATTTAATGACCTACCTGTTTAACAACTGTTTGAACTTTGGACTGAGGTGCGCTATTTAGACTTGTGGCCTGCTGCTCACACTTACAACCTGTCTTTTTTTTATAGAGCTCTGTACATTTGTTTATAGAGCCTCAGTGTCTTTTTTTCATACAGTACCATGTTTATATAGTACTGTAATTTTACCCGATTGTACTGGACAGTACAGTACTGTAGTTTTCTGTTGTATTATACATTACAGAACTGCATAGAAGAGTTATGCAAATAAAAGTTGGAGTTTCCTGTGCTGAATATTGTAATGTACATACTGAATACAATTCCTTATTTAGAAACCAATTCATTTAACAACCTGGTTGCAGGAACAGAACTCAGTTGTGAAGCAAGAAGCATCTGTACATGTTTGTTAACTCAGTGATCATACTTCCTGTGGGGAGTTGGTACGTGTGCATGACACACCTTCATTCTTTTTTGTCCTCTTGCCCTTTCCTCTCTCCCTTCATCTCTTAGTCCTCTTCCCATTTGCAAAAGGTCTCTCTCCCTTTTTCCCATTATCTATCTTTTATTTTGCTCTTTATTTTTGTTTCAGGTTTCTCATATAATAGAAACCATGTGATATTTAACCTTGTATGTCTGATGTATTACACTTAATGTTGTGGTCCCAAGGTGCATCAATTTTTTCTATAAATGACCCAAGTTTATTCTTCTTTATGGCAGAGTAATACTCCAGTGTGTATAACTATCACATTTTCTTTATCCATTGATGGATGTACGGGCTGCTTCCAAAATTTAGCTATTATGAATTGTGCTGCTATAAACATGGATATTCATGTATCACTGTAATATGATTTCTTTCACTTTTATGGGAAGATACCTAGAAGGCAAATAGATGGGTTGAATGGAATTTCTAGTTTTAGTTTTTTGAGGAATCTCCATAATGATTTGCATAATGGTTATGCTAGTTTACCCTCCCACCAACAATGTAGAAGGGTTCCTTTTTCCCCACAGCCTTGTGAGCATTTGTTAATATTTGATTTCTTGATGATAGCCATTCTTTCTGAAGTATGAAGAAATCTCAGTGTTATTTTAATCTGCATTTCTCAAATGGCCAGAGATATTGAACATTTTTTCATGTATTTATTGGCTATTTGTATTCCTCCTGAGAAGTGTCTGTCCATTTCAGTTCCCTGTTTTTTGGTTAGATCCTTTATTTTGGGTGTCTAATTTTTTTGAGTTCTTTATATATTTCAGACAGTTTTCTCAAGGAATAGCTGGTAAAATTGTTTGCTTTTGTATTTTGTTTTGTTTTTTAGTTTTTGAGACAGAGTCTTGCTACATAGTTCAGACTGGCCTTGAACTCACTATGTAGCCCAGGCTGGCTTTGAACTCACAGCGATCCTCCTGCTGTCTCCTGAGTACTGGGATTACAGGCATGTGCCACAATGCCCAGATCGAACATTCATTTTAGAAGCGATTTCATTCTATGTGAAACTTATACTCAACAATTGATAAGGGTCGGAACAATTATTAAACTGGGAGTCAATGTGACTAATTGTTTATAGTCTACATTCTGCAGATTGGAGCTACAGAATTATCAGCAAGGTCTTCAACCATACTGAATCTGTTTATATATCACTTGCAAAACAAAAGTGTTGAACTTAATGTCCTCTGAAAGTCAAGTCAGCTTTACCACAGTGTGGTTCAATGACTCTATAATATTATTTTCCATTATTGAAAGTACAGTCATGAAAGCATTTTATAACAAACTAATTTTTTAAAAAATATTCTCAATATACAAAATGCCATCTACTTATAAATAATATTTGAAAGCTTATGTAGGCCTGTTTACTGATGGTCTTCTGGTCCTTGAATAGTAGTGGCAAGTTGAGCTATGAGGGTTCCTTAATTTCAGCCCTTGGGATTCTGAACTCAAAGTTTCCCTACTGAAGTCACCAAGCCATTCTTATTCTGAAAACCTGTTACTTTTGTTACATTGTGACTGTTCGGTACATTTTAAAGAGAGGTTACTTTTGTTTTTCTGTAATTGTTGTATGATTTTCTGAATTTAATCATGCATCCCTATAATCATAATGTTTTCTGCCTCATGAGTCAGCTGATAGTTTCTTCCTATTACTTCTGATTGGTCACCTGGAGAAGACGTGGCATCAATGGCAATCACTAGGTGGTCATAAATAACAGTTTGTACCCTGTATTAATACAATTTATGATTAGCAACTGTGGCATCATGGAGTATGCTGTAGTGCAGGTCCTATACCAATAAATAACAGAGGTAATAACTGACATTTATTAATTGCTTCCTTCGTGCCAGGTACAATGCAATCTCCTTTATATTCATTATTGTATCTTCTGTGTGTTAATATGTTTAACATCTAAGGGAAGCTGGGGCTTAGAAACATCAAGTAAATTGTTTAAGAAGCAACAATCGGGCTGGGGATTTAGCTCAGTTGTTCAGGCGCTTGTATGGTAAATGCAAGGTCGTGAGTTTGATCCCAGGTACCAAAAAAAAAAAAAAAAGTGACGATCACCATTACTGTCATTGGGAGCTTATTTTTTTATTCTTTTAAATCATTTTTGTACTTTTATTCAGTTTGAATTCTTAAAGTATGAATCATTTTTATAATTATTGTCTTTTTTTAAAAAGGAAAACTTGGGTTTTTTTGCCTTTCAAAATTTTCTTACTTTTATGTATTCAAATTTATCAGTCTCTTTTATGGTTTCTGAGTTTCACATCTTTTTTTAGAAAGGAGTTCCCACTTCAACATTTTTTAATCTTCCATGGTATCTCCTAGCACCTTAGTACTTTCCTTTTTATATTTAGATATTTGCTCCGAGCATTTATTTTGGAATAAGATGAGATATGAGAATCTCTTTCAACTCAACTGGCAACCTAGTTGTACCAACATCATTTATTAATAATATATCCTTTCTGCAGTGATTTAAGGGTCATCCTAATCATGCACTAAGTCCATACATTTGGAGGTATATGTTTTATTTCATGAACAGTATCTATCAGTAACTATAAGTTCAAATTTAAGAATCTTACAAAATACAATTTCCAGTTACTTTTCAGATAGGAACAGGGAATTATTTGGCACAAGGGAAAGATGGAAAATGATCCTGAATTTCCAAAAATCCCCCAGCTTGTGAGCCAGTGAACAAATGCATATGGTTAGGAGCAGAAAGCACTAACCACGACTACCAGCCATATTCAACCTTCTTTTGAGGTTGTTTGTTTGTTTGTTTTCCCCACTGAGGAAACAGGATCCATCCTGAACTAGAGAGAGTGGTTTTGCATGGGAAAAATTCCTCATCTCTGAATGAGGCTTCTTTCTGCTGCATAATGATATTGCTTAACTGTGCTTTGAATCATATTCCATTTTTACAAAGAAATCTTCCACCTGTTTCAGGTACACGCCCCTTGATTATGCTTTGCTTGGTGAACGCCATGAAGTGATCCAGTTCATGTTGGAGCATGGTGCCCTGTCTATCGCAGCCATACAAGACATTGCTGCCTTCAAAATCCAAGCTGTCTACAAAGGGTACAAGGTCAGGAAAGCTTTCCGAGACCGGAAGAACCTCCTCATGAAACATGAACAGTTGAGAAAAGATGCTGCTGCCAAGTAAGTGTGAGCTGTGAAGATTGTGTTCATGCAACTCAGAAGTGGGGCAGAAGAGGGCTGGGGGTACTGAGGTGGCCAGAAAAGACAGTAAGAAGAGAGTCTGCTTTCCTTTTGGTCCCTGTACTCCATCACTGTGTTAGTTACTTTTCTTGCTGAGACAAAATACCCAACACTCAAAAAGAAAAGGTTTATTTAGCTCAGTTTGTAGAGGTTTCAGTCCATAATTGGCTGGCTCCAAGTCAGGGTGGCATGGCAGGGAGAAGAAGTTCATAGCAGGAAAAAGGCAACAAAGCAAGCAAGAAACAACCACAGCTCTTTCTATCCCTTATATCTTATCCAGGGTACTTAAGGTGGGTAGCCTTCCACTCTTAATCCTGGTGCTCTTGATCCTAGCACTGCACCATCAATCAATCCCAGCATCACACAGTCTCGATTCAGCCACCTGTGAAAAAGCCCCACCTATGACCACATGAGGCTTTGGGGTGACATCTAGACACAAGCCCATTCTGCTCACCACTGTGTCTTCGGAGAAGTAAGGCTAAGCTAAGGATGAATGCCTAACCTCTTCTTGATGGCTATTTTTTATAGATTAGAACCTGATGGTCTAGCCCTAGAACAAACCACTGTCACCACCACCCACCACAGGGAGTAGGTACAGGGTTGCTGCCTAGAATAAGCTACAAAGAAATAACTAGGCTTCTTACTCTTCCTTGCTTTTGAAAAGAAACTTATACCAATGTGTAGCCTGATTTTACTGGACTAATCTGTATCTAGTTTCAATTTTTAAAGCAACCAACACATACAAATAATAGACTCTGCCTCACCAATTCCTTAATAATCTGTACTAAATACAGTTGTCCTCTGTATCTATGGGGGATTGATTGTTTCTAGGACTCCTTACAGATGCCAAAATCCACAGGTACTCAAAACTCTTATATAAAGTAGCATAATCTTTGTAAATAATCTACATACATCCTCCCATACACTTGAAATCATCTTTAGATTACTTAAAATACCTAATACAATGTGAATAGTCAGTAAATAGTGATCATACTGTATTATTTAGAAATAAATACCAAAAACTCCAAACATGTTAGTACAGATGCAACTGTTTTTGAAAATTTTCAATCCATGGTTAGTTGAATGTGAGTATGCAGAACCAGTGGATGTGGAAGTCTGACTGTATTTTACTCTAATATTAACTGACTGTTTAATATGCATTAAAAATCCTTGGCAAGAACCAAGAGTAAAATGATGACTAAAAACAAAAACTGTACTTCACCAAGGACTTCACTTTTTTGGACAATCAAGCCATTTGTGCCTATTGCATATTGTGATTGTATCACTAAATAACTGATTGTAGATTCTGCTTTGGTTGGCCTTTGGTTTGATGCTTGTGTTAGGAAGAAGTATTTTAAATATCAGCAGCATATTGAATTAGCAAATACAGATACCAGAACCTCTGAAGATGAAAAAGTAGATGACAGACTGATTTCTGAAGGCTAACTTCATGAATATGCGTATATGAAATACTTTCAAAAGTTGATCCCCTCAACTCAGATCCTTACATATCTTGTCCACAAGGGGGAGGCATAAGTGTAATAAAAATAGCCATTAAAATTAACACTTAAATATCCTTTAAAAATAATAAAACACGATAAAACATTTTAGTGGAAAGTTAAATACCACTGTGTAGTAGGATGCTAACCATAATTTCAGAGTTCCATAGATAAGATTGGTGAAAACATCATTTTCTGTAACTTGAAAGTTATTAAAGTAGACAGCATTCTAGGAAATAGTGTCTTGCACTGTCTTTTTAATGAGGTTCTCCACCCTCTACTTATGCCAGAGAATCCAGTATTAACCTAAAGCCTCTACAAGTCTCCTTATAAAAGCTCTGTATATATGAGTGACCACTGTAAGTAGGCAATACGCAAGACAAATTATCCTGAGTTGCAAGTGAATGTTCTCTGTAAGGGGTGCAGTGTTCTACAGTAGTTTCAGTGTCCTCTGAGGATGCCTGAAACCTTGGATAGCACAGATGGTCCAAGATTACTAGAGTTCAAATTACAATTTTTGGACCTTAAAATGACATGACAATAGCCTAGAAACAGTATTTTGCAGTTTAAATATTTGCTCTTTTCCTGGGCTACTGATGTATGGTATGATCCTCTCTCATCATTCTGGGCAGCACCTGTGAAGCACAGCTCCCAGCCATGTGATCAGGAAGGAAAACAACCTGTGGCCTTTATGTAGCTCTTCATTGCTAAGCTATGATGACTGGTAAGCTAAGTGTGTTCAATGCATTTTTAACTTGTAATTTTAAACTTACCATAGGATTTCCAGAATGCAACTCAAGTCATAAACAGAGGACCATCTGTATATACCATGTTTTTCCCTATACATACATACCCATGATAATTTAAGTTAGTACAGTAACAGATTAAAAACAACAATTACATGGAATGATTATAATGATATGCCATAATAACAAGTATGTGAACATAGTCTCTTTCAAAATATCTCCCTGTACTTTCACCTTTCCACTTAAAGGAAGCACTGTGTTTACAGCATCTCTTTGACACAGCTTAATTGCCAGCATCACTGCTTTTGAGCCATTATTAAGTGAAACGAGGGTTATTTTTATACAAGTACTGTGATCCCACAGCAGTGGATCTGATAACCAACATGGCTAAGTGACGACTGGGCAGGGAGCTCGCATCCATATGCTAGACAAAGACGTGGTTCACGTTCCAGTCAGGAATGAGCAAGAGAGCAGACTTCATCGTGACACTCAGAATGACACATAATTTATAGCTGATGAATTGCTTATTTACAGAACTCTTTACTTAAAATTCTGGACCAGAGTTCATAGTGGGTAACAAACTGTGGACAGTAAAATCACAGATAAAGAGGGACCACTGTATTTCCTCCTACTGATTTCCATAAACTCAAGTTTTACGTGTGAGAATCTATTTTCAGAATTCATAGTCATATCTACTTAAATATGAAGTGGTACTCTACAAAAGCAATGTGCTGACATTTATGTATCCCCAAAAATGTGTCAGTCCAAAAATATTCCACTTCGCTGCTGGACAAAGGAGGCCCCGAAGCCCCTTTTCCCCCAATTCTCTTTCCAGTTGAAGAAAGAGGGGTGCCAGAGAGGAAAGTTCAAAGCCAACCTGGGCTACACAGTGAATTCAAGGCCTGTGTGAACTGCATGGCAAGTTCCTGTCTCAAAAAAATTAAAATAAGAAAACAGTACATTGGCAAGCTTAAATAGTCTACTTCTTAACATAAACCAATGTGACTCCCAGTCACAGGACCTGAAACAAAATGACTTAGAAAATATATAGCCCAACCCCACTTTTAGATGTTTTCTTGATCAGTTTCTCTACCATAGAAGATATGTCTTCTTACCTAAATTTTTGTTTCCGAACTTAATTTTTAAAAACACTTATAAGTGGGGGCTGTGCTTACCTGTGAAAATAGGCACATCCTGTTACCGTGGTGTACATTTTCCATTCAATCATGTTAGTGTGGCAAAATCACATTCCTTACAGTGAGGGTATGAAAGGAACTCATTAAACTTGAAGTAAAGTGATCTCTAATTTATGACACAAAAACTGGGGCAGAGAAAGGTTGTCATCAGATTTTCTAAGGCAGGTATTTTAGAAACTGCTATTTAAGAAGTATCTATAATCCACTTAAAGGCATTTTATAACTCACATTGCACTACTTGTGTTGCTGACAGAATGAACATTATTGTAATTTACCTGCCAAAGCACAGGGTGGAATGCACACTTAGAGAAGACCATGTTTATGTTGATCACCCTCTTCCTTGAAGCTTTCTTTTTGCCAGGTTCTTATTTCACTCTCTAATATCAGATCTCCTTTCTGTGACTTCCTTCTCACATCTTTTTAATTATCCCACATCCACACCAAGGTCAGCCCTGCAGGTCAATTTTTACTTCTGTTTATGTTATACTATTTTCCATTGAAAAATGTACCCTGTCTTAAAATTTAAATCATAACTTAGCATATATGTATGCACCATAGTCCCAGCTACTCAGCAGACTGAGGCAAAAGGATCACTTGAGCTTTAGGATTTGATACCAGCCAACATACTGAGATTCTGTCTTTAAAAAAAAAAAAAAGCTTTAGTTAGCTCATCTCTGTAGATAACCCCTTAATCTGGCTGACATTCGGACCTCCTGCAATTCTAATCCCGTATCTTCAGTCGCCTACTGGGCATTTCCACTTTGTTGCTCCCTTTTTATCACTTGCCAGAATGTCCAGATCACTGGACATTCTCATTTTCACATCCTGTGGCCACTATCAATTCAGACTCATAGTATGAAACCTACAACAATCTGTCTGTCTTCTGACCTCCTTATTTCTTTGCTAGTGATGACACCACTGATTGTTAATTTCTCTTTGGAAATGCCCTTTTACTTTTTTCTATCTTACCACTCCATACAGGATATCATTCTTGAATACTAGCCACAATGTTATGTAAGACCCTTGACATTTACTCCAAGTCTTATTTTTCTCCACTGCTAACAGTTTCCCACATCATCTCACTTGCTATCTCAGCATCCTGAATGTTCTTCACTGTCCTCACTTACCATGCCCTCAGGGAGACCTGGACTGCTTTCTGGATAGTCTGAGATCAAGTAAGCCTCATAATCAAGTCCGGTTTTGGTCACCCAGTTTAACTTCTTGTGCTGCTTAAGTCCCTTCTAGAAGAGACTGCACTCCTCAAGTCACACGACAAAGAAGTCTGCACTTCTTGAGACAGCTCATTTCCTTAGTGGATCAGTGGAGGGCTGTCTAGCAGAAGTTCTCTTCTACCCTGTTTTGCAGGTTATTTCTTGAAGCCACAGGAAAAAAAAAGCCCAAATCTTTTCTCATGAAACAACTTTCAGATATTTAAAGAGAATGCTCATGACACTCCCTGTCCAACCACAGAATTCCTTTGAGTTTGTAACTGATTGCAGCCTGCTCCCCTAAACACCTCCCGTTTGTAAGTACAGCACCTCTTTTCACGGCACCCATGTGTCTGACTCTTTATCTCACAAAGTCATATGATCCATAGGGAATTACTTCCATGGTTCTACTTCTTCATGCCATCTCATTTCTCAGAGCACCAGTTTCCCATGAGCAAAATGAAAAAGACTTCTTAATCCAGCATGGGCTTCAGGGCTCCATGAATACCCTGAGATTGTATGCAGCATTTTGCGTGCCAGAAACATATTCATTTGCAGGGAGAGGATCTATTTTTTTAAAATCTCATTTTCAAAGGCAGTCTATGAATCACAAAAACATAAAAAACCACTAGACTACATGATCCCTTCCATCTCTATCGTGTGTAAGTCAGAGGTCCTAAGGCACACAACATTTTCTTTTTCCCTTGAGAGGAAGTTAAAGACCAAGTGCTACTGTGCCTGTTATGCAGCGACAATGAAGAGATAGACTCTGACAGACCCTAGATACTCTGCAACAGCAATTGAAAAGGTTATAGCGAAACCTTTTCTGCCTCATGAGATAATCGGCCCCCCCTCACTGGAAATGGTCCGACAGAAGATGAATTATCATCTCTACAGGATATTATATAAGAAATTTTTAAAGTTACATGAAGAAGTGGTTTCCGAGATGTCTTCTGAGTCAAAGTGAGAGCTAAGTTCATGCTTTTCCTCTGCCTGAATAACCTTCTCTCACTTCATTCCTTTCTCATTTTGACATTCTTTATATGGATCCTTTTTCGCTCTTGGTTTAATTAGTGATTGTCTCCGGCATCCTTCCATAGCTCTGTGTAAATGTCTCTGTTTTAGCACTCAACACATCTAGACTCTATCTGCAGAAGTGTTTGATTTTCAGTTCCTTATGACAAGGGATTGTGTTTCATGTCCTCATATCTCCAGTGCCCTGGAGTATTTAGTATACAGTGAGAATTTAATAAGCATTCAGTACCTTCCCCTAAAATAGGTCTAAAACCTTACATAAATCATTAACCACTCGAGGCCTTGGTATCCTCTTCTGCCACATGGAAGAATTAGACTGGATACTCTTGGATCTCCTTCCATTTTAATGCTGTGGATGTCTGTGAGCACCACTTTAGCTTGTTTGCCTGACTCAAGGCAGCAAACACATCTATGTGCCACTTATCTTCACGACATACTCTGGCACTTATATATTTGTGCATTTGCTTTTCAATTCCCTGTATATTGATCATGAACAAATTACTGTTTGAGAGCTTTATGACAGTTCCTGTCATAAATAGAAGAGCAGAAAGGCTCACCGCTGTAATAAACTTGAAAATGAAATCACAGTTCGCTGAACCTCTTAGACCCAAGCTGCTTACAAGTCTGATTCCAGACTATTGAGAACAGCAAGCATTCAATGCTGACAGTTGGATTTGGTGCCACCTGGAAGATTCTTTAATACAAAAATGCATCCTTTTTTTAAAAAAAATGAAATTATTTTCATATATTCAAGGTCTAATTATATATAATGATGACTGTATTATTTCTCTTAATTCTGCTTACTTCTACCAAAATGAAAAATCAGTCCCCTGTAAGCCTCCTCCAAAGTCATCTCAGAAAGGCTGAGCCCCTTGCTTTCTGGATATCCTTAGCACTCTTAAAAGCTGCATCCCCTGTTTGCCATCAGGCTGCCTTTGTTGAAAGCTCAGAAAGGTCTTCAGTGACAAAGTTTGCCCAGGTATTGTTTGGAAAATGGCTTCTTAGAATTAAGGAGGGCTGTTTGGTTTTCAAAAAAAAAAAGCTGTTCAAATAACAAAGTCTGATTTATCACCTGAGAGCCCCTTCCAGTGGCATTGAGATCTATGTAGATGCTGACCCAGACCACCACACAGGGATGTCTGTCTAAAGATCCAGTATCATTTTCTTAATGCAGCTCTGTTCCTCAGTGCTGTATGCAAAGCAGCACCTCTTCACCTTGTCCAGAGGAAGATGTTCAATCAATTAGCACCACACCAGCCACCCAGATGCTTCCACCTTCTGAGAAGCAGCCTCTTCCCCGGAAGATCACATTGAAGAGCACCTGCTGGCATCCATATGAATTCCAAGCACAGATGCAGACAGGCCATCCAGCTCATGTGTTGACTGCAGTGCAGCAACTCAAGGGTCAGCACTTGGCAGGGATGTAACAAAACCAGAGCTGAATAAACATCAGAGTTCTGCAGGACTTAGTACAACCCATCTGGGCATGTTCTCTGTGATGAGACTCCACAGAAAGCCATGAGATTAGCAAGCTTGGATTCAGGTAGGAGGTTGCTCCAAGTCACTCACGTTTTCTCTGCCCTTTAAAATCTAAATAAGCTTTGGTTCCCATTCCACACTCTGGGGAAGTCTGAACTGCTTGGTAGCTGACAGTCTTTGCCACAGCTCTTGCATTCATGTCTTGTGTCTTAATTCTACAATTTGTCAGTTTGTTCATTTAAAAAGAAAACATGTATTAATAACAATGAAAAAAGTAGTGCTCAGCAGAATTGCGTTTCTTATCTCATATGGTATAGTCGATCCATATTAAGCTCTCCTGTTCTCTTAAGGCTTGCTACTCAAGGTACACTCAGAGAACCAGCAATACATGTTACCTGAGTAATACATCTGGAAAACACACAAACACAGTTCATCCCCAGACTTGCTACATCAAACACATAACTGATAAAACTCAGATGACTCAGCCCATTAAGTGTGAAGAGTAAAGACCTAAAGTCCTTTCCTAACACCTCACCATGGGAGGATTCGATTTCTCTGCTCTGGCCCTTTTCTGCCCAAACTCTCATCTTCTCTCTCTCTCTCACCTGCCTTCCCTCTTCTTCGTTCTTTCATCTTTTCCCTCCTTGTCTGGAGCTACCAACAAATTTATCTCCTGCAGAGCATCATTTTTCTCCAAAGCCTCAGAACTGGTCACCATGTGGGCCCTAAACATCTTGTCATCTACCAGTCCTCAATCTTGCCCCAAGCTTGACAAATTGTTTGTCCCAACAGGGTTCCTCTGTAAGAGGGGTCCGGTATTATAGTAAAATAACCTCACAATCTCAAAAATCCAAAATTCGGCAAAGACAGCTTATTTCTAAACCAGCTGGATTCTGAGCTATCACAAGAGTGTTAGACCTAGGAAAACTGGTTTCTGACAGGACAGTGGTTCACTCAGTCCCTTGGTAGTTATTGATAGAAGTAGAACCAGAAAACTTACACTTTCCGTCACATGTTCTCTCCACCACATTCCTAATCAGAACTTCCAACCTCCTTGGATTATCTGGAAAGAAGGTACCCACTGAGTGCCAGCTGTATGCCAAATGCATTAATCAAAGATCAAAAGCAGTAAATCAAAGACAAACCATGCCTTCCCTTGAACCAGGCTCCACCATGTGAATCGGGAAAAGACTCAGCAAGAAGACAAACCACACCCTCTTGTGAGCCAGCCTGTGCAGGCTGGGAAACCAGAAGAGCACTTACCCCTTTCCCCTCCCCGCTCGCCACCTTTCATAAGCAACTGGCTGATTCTGAGGACTCAGGGTGAGATGACAGCAACAGCTTAATGCTTGTATTGTTTGATTGACTTTGCAAGCCTGGGATTGGTGGTCTGGGTATCTATTTGGAGGATGGCAGTATGCATTGTGGCGACTGTGGGGGATTTCCTTCTGCCTTGTTTTTGAAATCCATTGTTTTGTTCCATTTTACTGTTTTGTTTTATTCCTGTATCTGGTAACCTGAGCAACTATTTTGAAGATAACAATATGCAGTATGACACACAATGTTAGTTTCTTATCATCTTGTTTTGAAAACCTATATCACTATTGTTTTTTGTTGTTATTGTTGTCGTTTTGCTTTTGTTGTCATTTTTTACGTTTGTTTGCTTCTTGATTTTTCTGTTTTTTCTTTTTTCTCTTTAAATTAAAATTTTAAAAAAAGCATTAACCAGATTGTTTTCCCATACTACCTGCCTTTGCCCAAACTCCTCCTTCAGTCTAAAATCTTCCTTCTCACATTTCTGTTGGGCAGACTCTTGCACATTTTTGGGACCAACAGCTGGGTCCTTCTTGACTTTTCCAGACTACCTTTTCTGTGTAGACACACTGTCACATTTCTTCCATGACAGGTTAAGTCTCTGTCCCCTTCTGGATAGACAATTCCTCAAAAGAGATCCTGAACTCAATGGTCCCCATTCGGTACTAGTTCTCAACAGAAATTTAAGATATATTAGGTTTTTTTCCCTACTGTCTTTCCCTTGGCAATTTCTACAAATTAGTGAAAGTGCCATTAGTCAAATAAATCCTACCCTTAGCCCTTCATCCTCAAGCTGCTGACCCTTTTCTAGCCCAGCTGCCCTTTTGAGCTGCCTCGTGCCCATCCGTATCACTCTGCTACTCATTTCTAGACCTGGCCTCTCTTACCCAGCCTTCTTTCATGCTGCTGCTTCTCAGTGGTTGCAGCTTCACCTCCAATGGTGATTACTTTCTGAAAACCATCCTACTGGCTGGGCCTTATCTGCAAAAGGAGGTCTGACTCCTTGGCTGAAGCTACCAGCAGCAGTATTACACTTCACAAGTGTTTTTTCATCAGTTGTGAGGTGCTTTGCAAGTAAGTTTTTCATATAATCATTAAAGTGTGGCCTTTCCTCAATAAGTGGCACACATTCAAAGTCATCCCCACGATTGTTCTCAGTTGCATTCTGCTGTGCTTCCTGTAACAGGCAAAAAAAGGGTGGAGTTTCGGGTAGTTCCAGAATCACGCACACGTGTGGGGTACACATACCCCAGCAAGGTTTTGTCTCATGGAATGTAGTATGGCAGTCTGTCCAATGTGTCTCAATAGCATGAAGATTAATCTGTAAATTTCTTTTTGGCTCCATCAACCCTTGAGCTATAAGGTTGGTGTAAAATGGGAGGACTTCTGTTCTCTCTAGAGAAAAGACCACTTCTGGAAAACATGAATTTCTAAACCCCTCCTGTGATATGGAAGCTCTTAAAACAACTCAAGGACTCTTGAGCAAGCAGTATGCTTTAAACCTTTTCCTCCTCCTCTTTTGCTTGACTTCCAGAAAGAGGGAAGAAGAAAACAAGCGGAAAGAGGCAGAACAACAGAAAGGGTTGAGCCCAAATTGCTACAGACCTCAAGCCCTTTCCTGTCTTCTCAGTCCCCATGATGAGCCCAGCACACAAAGCAGGGATCCAAGGAAGCAGCCATCTGCCAGCCACAAAGCCCAAGGCCCTGAGCCAAGAGACGACAGAAGGTCTCCAGGAAGACCCCCCCAGAAGGAGCAGAATGTCTCATCAGACCTGCAGGGAACAGACTCCAGAAAACCAAATGGTAGGTGTGTGTACTTTGTTAACTGCTGCCAACCCATGGACTATAGGCTGGGTCAATTAGGTGTATGTAGGCATTTGCATTTAAGGCAATAACTAGCACTTAACTACCATTTTATGATTCGTTTTCTGTTTCCTATGGTTCTCGGTCCTCTGTTTCTCTTTTTTTCCCTTTGTGTTGGTTACTAGAACATTTTTTAAGGTTCAGTCTTGGTAGATTTATTGTATTTTTGTGTATCTCTTTCTATAGTTTCCATAGTGGTGGCTCTGGAAACTACAATGTACACATGTGATTTGCTGGTCTCCTAACACCACCATTTTACCACTGAGTGAAATGTGGACACCTTACTTCCATTTAGGCAGCCTTACTTTCCCCACATTTATGTATCATTGCTTTGGATTCTTTTTTTTTTTTTTTTAATACTGGGAATCAAACTCAGGACCTTGCACTTGCCAGACAGGCGCATATGCCACTGAGCTATATCCCTGTCTGCTGTATCATTGCTTTGGTTTGGATGTTTTTATTACTTTTCAGTCTTCAAATACAAGTGTAAGTATTTATCAATCATCAAGTATAAGTTCATATTATGTACTCATAAATGTACTCTTTTCTAGTTTCTTCCTCCTTCCAGATGCTCTGAGATTCCTTCTTTTACCATTTCCTTTCTCATTGAAGTGCTTCCTTTAGCCAGTCTTTCAGATAGGTCTGACAGTTAGAAATTCTTTTGAATTTCTTTTTATGTAAATATGGCCTTTTCACATTGTTGTTGTTTTAGTGCATTTTGGTTATACAGAATAATGAGTTTCATTTTGGTATATAACATGTTTTGATCATCCTCCCCACCTAAGTATGCTTTTATTTCATTCCTAAAGAATTATTAAGGCAGACATAGAATTTGTGGTTGACAGTTCTTTTCTTTTAGAACTTGAAAATTATTGTGCCACTTCTTTCTTACTTCTTTGAATTCAGATGACAAATTCATGTCATGACAATTGGTCTTTCTTGAGAACATTCCTGTGTAACATATTATATTTCTCAGCTTTCAAGACTGTTTTGCTATCTTTAGCTTTCAGAAGTTTGTTATGATATATCTTGGCATCGGTTTTAGGAGGTTATGCTATTTGGAGTTCATTTAGTGTGTCAGGGGTCCCCAGCACCACCCCAGGTTTGGTAAATTGCTGGGAAGACTCACACGATTCACTGTATAATTGTACTCACAGCTATGATTTATTAAACAAAAGCACACAAAGCAACATCAGCAAAGCGAAAAGGTTTATGGTATAAAGGAAAACAAGCACAAGCTTCCAGGGGTCTTCTCCCAGGGGAGTCACACACAACACACTTAATTCCTTCAGCAACAAATAGTATCAATCAATTAAATAACCTATTGTCTATGAGAAAAGCTCACCTGAGCCTTGGACTCCAGGGTTTTAGCATGAGTCATTCACAGAGGTACCCTCTGCCTAGTGTATGCCAACATTCCAGACTCCCAGAAGGAAAGCAGGTGTTCAGCACAAACCACAGTGTTTGTATAAGACAACTTAAGTCTGCCAAGCCCCTCTTACAAGTTACAGAATGGTAGTAATTCACTAAAATCTAATGCAAATGCTGACACAATGAAAAAGACAAATAATGTCCTAATATAACTATCAAAGTAGTCTCTACCCACTTCCCATTAGCCAGCGGTAACTGTGGGCCAGGAGGAGACAGGATGTGTACTTCCCATGAACAAGCTGACACGCAGGCTGGGAGACAAGAAGAGTAAACTACCACCCCCACCCCCACCCCCGCAGTAAGCAACCGGCTAATTCAGAGGAACACAGACTGAGTTGATAGCACCTTTTGAGGTACAAAAACAACTTAATGCTTATATTGTTTAATTGACTTTGCAGGCCTAAAGCCAGTAGTCTGAGTATCTATTTAGAGGATAACAATTTGCAGTATAGCAACTATGGGGGATTTTCTTCTGTCTTGTTTTTGAAATTCAATGTTGTTCTCACTGTTTCATTTTGCTCCATTTTATTGTTTTGTTTTATTCAATATTATGTTTTGATTGGTCTTATTCTGTTCTGTTTTGTTTGATTTTATTATGTCTGATGGCGTGGGCGGCAATCTTGAAGATAACAAGAGGCATTATGGTAGTAATGGCTGATTTCCTGTTATCCTATTTTGAAGACCTGTATCATTATCCTGTTTTGAAGTCCTGTACCACTTTTACTGTTTTGTTTTGATTGGCTTTATTCTGTTTCATTTTGTTTGATTTTATTCTCTTAAAAAGAAAAGAAAAGAAAAGAAAAGAAGAAAAGAAAAGAAAGTAGTTTCTACCTCACAGATCTTCAGAAAGAGTCTCTGCGATCTCATGATTACTTAATTCAGGGTTTGGACTGCTCGGTCTGTGTCTCTTCAGTTCCCTTAGCTGTGAAATGAGAGTATACTCTCTATCCTGCAAGGCTGTTATGAATGGAAACATTACTAATCTGACTAAGAACTTCTTTCTATGTAAAAGTAATGACCATAAACATTCCTGGAATATAATTCCATAATCTATTCTACAGTGACTATGTGTCAGCAATGTAATCCTTCAAGAGTGTACGATGCTTTGTTACATGGTCATTCATATGTCTTTTTTAGATACCAGTTTGGGTGTTCTCTCTTGTGGCATAATAAAGCACCCCACAAAACAAAGTGGCTCTAGGTTAAACATAATTCTGTGGGTTAGCTGAGCAGTTCCTCTACTGGTCACCTGCACTTCTGATGTAGCTGCTGAAGAGCTGGCTGGGCAGGAAAAACCAGTGTGGCATGGTGCTAGATGATGGCAGAGGCGACTCCCTTCTCCTTCATGTGGCTTTTTATTCTCCAGTAAGTTAGGCCATCTTCCTTACATACTGTTCTCAGAACAGCACTCTGAGAGAAGGCAGAAGTTGCAAGGCCCTGAACTTCAAATGGATAAGTGTTAATAGTTCTCTAGTCCAGAGTCCTACAGAGCAGAGAGATCAGGGAGCACAATAATTTCACACTTAAAACTATACAAGGTAGCCGGGCGTGGTGGCGCACGCCTTTAATCCCAGCACTTGGGAGGCTGAGGTAGGTGGAGCGTTGTGAGTTCGAGGCCAGCTTGGGCTACAACGCGAGCGTAAGGCTGGCCTGAGCTACATAGTGCGACCCTGCCTCAAAAAAACCAGGGCCGGGAGTTTGGCTCAGTACCTTAAGCGCCTGCCCTGGCAGGCGCAAGGTTGTGAGTTCAATCCCCGGTGCCGCAAAAAAAAAAAAAAAAAAAAAAAAAAAAAAACTATACAAGGTAGGTGATTCACATTAGCCTTATTATAAAACATCCTGGAAGAGTTACATCTGAAGGTCAGTCAGGTCTACTGTGGACCTAGTCACAGTCTGACAGGGTGGCCTCACATCCTGAAAACTCCATGTTGTTTCAGCTTCTAATAACCAGTCCTGTCCGTTCATTATACTGATACTAGTTAGACTTCCTCAAGGTAATCTGGTGTCGTTTTACAATGATTTTCAAGCCTTAGATAGCTTAAAAAATGGATTTAGTGGATTGGGCTAAATGCTAGTATTTCTATTCCTTCTACTGGAATAGACTACAACAGAAAAACCAAAGGACCCTATACATTATACAGGTAATAATATCTCTTTTGATGTTATCTACGTACATGTATGTATATGTGAGTATGGATGTAAATATATGCATGCAAATGAATACAATAGGCCACAATAGAAGACATTTCTTGGTTTATGCCATTGTCAAAAAATATAGTTAGTGTTCTAGAACAACTCTGAGGTAAGGAGTTTCTTGACTGAGAGAGGGAAGTGGCACTGTCAGTAAGGGACTTTTTTTTTTTTTTTTGGCAGCATCGGGAATTGAAGTCACAACCTCGCACCAGCCAGACAGGCGCTTAAGCCATTGAACCAAACTCCCGGCCCTAGTTTTTTGAGGCAGGGCCGCACTATGTAGCTCAGATCAGCCTTGCACTCACATTGTAGCCCAAGCCAGTCTCAAACTCACAATGCTCCTCCTACCTCAGCCTCCCAAGTGCTGGAATTAAAGATGTGCGCCACCACACCCCGCTTCTAGTAAGGGACTTTTGTGACAAGCCAGATTCCTATGTGCAAACAGGGTCTCAGAAAAGCCCAGCATCTAGAATTTGGAAACCACCTGAAGGACAAGAGGCTAGTGAGTCTGACTTGGATGTAAGGAAAGGAAACATGGGCAGACTTTATCCCATTCATCTGCTCATGAAGCCACAGTACAAAGGAAAATAGAGATTTTCAGGAATCAAGAATGACATCAATTCCAGCCTCTAGGGCATAGTGTTCCCAGGTAACCCCCACATCATCGGGCAAAGGGCACAACAACTCACGTTGTGTTTGGCCACATAAAGAAGAGCTACAGCTGCTTCAGTTGACCAGGGTTCAGATGTCTATACCTTCACAGGTGAGCATCCCAGAAAGAGCTTAGAAAGGGGAATATTCACCACCTCACTCTCTCCTATACCCTGTCTCACAGAGAATGTTAGAGTTCGTTGGTCTTCACAAAGCATCCAGTTCAGCCTTTACAAAACAAGCAAGGAAACTGAGGCCCTAAAAGGGAGTGAATTTAAAGTCTTTATCAAGTGATTTCCTTTTTCTCAGAGTTTATGGTTCCTTTCTGCTTGTTTATAATTTGTGCAAACATATTGGCTAAATGGACAAGCTTTGGAATTACACAGCCTGGGTTTGCATTTAGACTCTGTCGCTGTCTGGCGGCATAAACTTCCACGAGTTACTTAACCTCACTAAGCTTCATTTTCTCTCTTTGCAAAAAAAAGCAAAAATAATACCTACCTTAGAAAATTGAGACCAGCAATGAGATAACCCAAGTAAAGATTGAAGGACAATATCTAAAGAACTCTGTGAACGTGTGCTTCTCTTGTAATTAACCTCATCATTTCAAATGAGGAAACAGAAAGAGGCATAATCTTTAAAAAGATAACTGTGGCTGAGAGGAGGATGGATTTGAGGGACCAGATCAGGTCTGTGCTAAACAGCAGCAGCAGGGCGAGGGGCAGGGGGTGACCATAAGAGTAGAATTGAAACCAGGCAATGTGGGGCACATCTGTAATCCAGCACTCTGAGAAGCTGAGGCAGGAGAATTGCAAGCACAGACTAGGCAACTTAATTATACCCTGCATCAAAATAAAGGTGGGAGAGGTGGCTCTGGGCATGTAGCTCAGTGCAAAGACTCTGCGTTCAATCCTGAGTACCACCACCAAACACCAACAACAACGAACAAATGAGAAACCATAACTGAGGAGAGTTGGTGGCAGATTTCTCTTGTGAGGTGATATGATAAAGTCTTTGTGTCACTGTGGTTTTTGGAGAGTCTGAGGAGAAACTTACTGCCTTAAGGATCAGCCAGGTGTTTTCTTATTCTCATCAATTGTACTGTCAGAACTGGTGGCTGTGACTGGTATAACAGCAAGTCTTTACAGTGGACACATGCATAATAGCTGAGGCAGCAAATTTGCTTACCTCCCTCATGCCAAAGACTCTCTTCTTTATTCCACTTACATTTATTTATTTATTTGTGTCCTCATTTGGATGACTCAAATGCATCGCAAACTCAGCCTATCCAAGACAGAACAAATGTGTAATTGTATGGGCTCATAACTATAGTATCATACGGTGTAGTTTCACTACAAAAAAAATCCACTGTGTTCCACATATTTGTCCCTCCCTCTCTCCTAACCCCTGGCAACAACTTATCTTTTTTATTAAGTCTATAATTTTGCCTCTTACAGATTGTCATATAATTGGGATTATATACGATGGCATTTCCAGACCCTTTTTTCACTTGGTAATAAGCATCTAATGTTTCTCAGTGTCTTTTAAAACACACCCAGATACTTAATAAGACCATCTGTTGCCCACTCCACCACTACCACCCACCTAGAGATGGCTGGTTAAGCTCATGTATTTACCACTCTGACTTTCAATTTTCCCTTTGTTTTTGGCCACTAGAGAGCTTCTTATTTTCTTGAAACTGTGAGGGCACCTTTTTTTTTTTTGGTATCGGGGATTGAACTCACAGCCTCGCACCTGCCAGGCAGGAGCTTGTCACTGAGCTAAATCCCTGGCCTTTTCTTTTTGGTACTAGGACTCCAGCTCAGGACCTCAAACTTGCCAGGCAGGCACTGTGCCACTGAGCTATATCCCCAGCCCTATGATGGTGCTTTTAAAAGGATGTTCTTTACATTTTGGTCAGCATTTCTAGGTATTAGTAAAGGCCTTCAGGCTATCATGTTGCTGGAAAGAGAAGTTGAACAGTATTTTGCAGTCATAATTGTTATATGACAAGTCTATTTAAAAAATGTGAACAAACCAGCATAATTGCCCTACTATAGAAATCTTGGACAGTAACTGTTCTTCCCTTTTGTCTCCCTAAGAAACATCCAGGGAACATTCTAGAGGCCACTCTGTCTGTGCCCACATCAGACCCAATGAAGGCAGCATTGGAGACCGGCGTTCGGTAGTCTCCTCTGTTGAGAAGTCCCGAGGTGAGGCAGCTATTCATCGATGTGAGAAGGGGAAAGGTGTGTTGAAGCAGCCCTCCTCTGTCAGCGGGGCTAGGTCTGATAACAAAGGAGAGGACCCCAGCCATGTGGCTGCAAGCCTTCCACCACAGGATGGGCACTGGAAGCCCAGCAGGCGGCATGACTCAGCACTCAAGGCCAGAAGTGCCCCCCAGAAAAGGCGCACTCAGGAACTCAGAGGAAGGTGCTCCCCAGCTGGCTCAAGCCGACCTGGCAGTGCCAGGGGGGAGGTGGTCCATGTTGGGCAGAATCCTCTCCACCACCGCACACCAAGAAACAAAGTGACGCAAGACAAGCATGCAGGAGGGGCCTATTCAGATTCACCAGAGAGCACAAAGGAAATGAGGTCAGGAGCCAGGAAGTTGGGGCCTTCTATCCTAACTGAGAACATTCAGGTACCTAAGGAGACTGCTCCAGCACCTGGTCTGCTCTCTGGGCAGAGTGTGAATATTGACCTTCTCCCTGTAGAGCTCCGGCTGCAGATAATCCACAGAGAAAGAAGTAGGAAAGATCTGTTTCGCAAAAAGAACAAGGCAGCAACCGTCATCCAGCGTGCCTGGCGAAGGTAGGAAGAGGCTCTGGGGCATCTTGTGTTCTTTGGTTGTTACTGATACCCTTGTACACTTTGATGTTTTTCCAGTGAACTCTATGGCCAATCCTATGGAGCCAGCCCATGAAATTCACATTTGTACATGCTTATGATTTACGTTGTGCATTGTAAGTTATATGTACAGTGTTCTTGCCCAGAAAGATAGAGAAATACTCAGAATAGTATGAGATAAAGGAAAAAGTCCTATTTCGTAATCACAAAGCTTAGGTTTCCAGTGTAGCTCTACCAGGTTGTCTGAATTTAGACAAATCATTTGGCCCCCACCCACCCTATTTCCTCATGAGTAAAACCGAATTTAACAATTTGCTGCATGAAGCCAGGCGTGGTGGTGCACTCCTGTAATCCCAGTACTCGGGAGGCTGAGGCAGTAGGATCGTTGCAAGTTCAAAACCAGCCTGGGCTACAAAGTGAGCCCAAGGCCAGCCTGAACTGCATAGTGAGACCCTGTCTCAAAAAGACAAACAACAAGAACAACAATTTGCTGCATGTGTTCTGTTTATATGATAGGTTGCTGGAATTCATTTATACTTTATAAACCCTAAGGGGAACACCTAAGACATTTTTTCTTATTTTTATGTTTTTACTACCTACAAATTAGTCATATTCCAAATACAGGCCTACATATTGTGGATTGAATAGCAGAAATTTATTATATAAACCTGTCTGAGCATCTAGTCAAGCTCAAAATATGGGTTAAACACTGGGAGTTAGGGTGGAGGCTGTCCTAAAAGATTGTCTCTTGGGAGGACTGGAAGGTTCTTTGCTCCAAGTTTTTGTGAATCTCATAATCTCCTTCACACCCCAGATCAGGCCTTACAGTGATGACAGTTCACAGGGATGGGAGGGACCAATCACCAAAGATGGGAGTTCTATGGTTTCCATCTGAGGGAGAAGAAAACTAATAGGGGATAAAGTGAACAAATCATTACAAGCCCAGGTGTGCCAAGCATCAAGCCCCATTTCTGCAGAAACAGAAAAACAGGCTGAGAGTACACTAACACTGTGAAAGAAGACAGGAGATAAGTTCTTGGGAGGTCCTGGGCAAGAGATCTGTGGGAATAGTATGCCAGAAACTGTCTCACTCACAGCCAGGTGACCTGGCTGTGCTTGTTCAGCATTTGAAAACTGCCCTCATGTCTGCTTGAGCTCATGTGATCTCCCAACCACATGAGAAGCCATCATGACAGGGGTTGTGTTCAATTTTCTTAGACAAGCAAACTACTCAGAGGAAAAACGTCTTGTCTTTGTGGCACAGATCCAGCATTTGAACCTCTGACACATATCTCAAGGACTTTTGCTTAACAGTATAAGTGGGTTTTCACTGTGGTCAAGATTACCCCAGTGGCTGCAGCCTCTTGTTACTTGTCTGAGAGCATGCTGAAGAAGGATTGCCTTGAAAGTACACAGAGGGAACAATCTCAGAGTGGGAGGTTTCTGTTATTACTACCGTCATTCATACTGGCAGTTACTGTTTATTGGGCACTTGTGCCAGGCACTGTGCAAAGTAGCTTTACATAAATTCATTCATTTACTCCTCACAGGATTCTGTTAGGTGCTGAACTTATCCCTATTCCACCGATGAGGAAACTGAAGCACAAAAAGGTGAATCAGCTTCCTAACACCAGAGTTGGGTGGTACCAGATACTGACTTTGAGCTAAGACAGCCTCCCCCTGAAGCCCCAGATGGGAATAGCCATTGCTCCTCTTCCCTGGATGTTATGCCAGAACATGCACTGGTCACCATCCATTAAGTATTTTGGCTGAAACCTGGGATCTAAACAAACCAGCAAGGTTACCTCATGAGGCCCCACAGCTGCTTCCTAACTAAAATGTTTCCCTCTCAGACTGTTATTTGACTCCTTTGAAGAGCTGGAAGCTGACATTTGCTGTCAGTAAGTGTCCAGAGTAGCAAATGAGACTTCAGTCACTCCCATGAAGAACAGTGGGCTCATAGTCTGGTGCACCCATCTGGAAGGCAATTACACAGGCCCCCCTGGCTGCACCATTGTGCAGTTCTGGGGCCTGGGGACACTGACTCTCAAGTCTTCTGGGATGACATACATTGTGGAACGCTGCACCTGGTAATGGTAAAAACACTTTCATTGATTCTGTTATTATTTTAATAATATTCCCCATTTTATACGTTTCAATGCTGTCCTAGAAAAGTATGTCTGACACCAAACCCAAGGAGCAGTGAGGGATGGGGTAGTGAACAGGGTTTTGGCATTTAAGTGCTCAAGAAATACAAGTTATCTTTATAGAGGATATGTCGAGGATGGAGAAAGGGAGCTGTAAAATAGGCAAGGATGGGGTGAGTGGATTGAACCTTGCGCCTCCAGAAAAATGAAACTGAATCTTAAAATTGTGAGTTTTCTTACCAGTTAAGGTTTGACTGTTTTAAAAACTGAAATGACACACTGGACAAGCTAACCTAGAAAGTTGCTGCATAAAGCACTTTGTTATTATGCAAACATGTGGAAGCCACCTTCCTGTCATCTATCACTTTCTGAGATAAATAAGCAAGGATGAGTTGGGCCATAAGAAAAGCCCTGAGCCCATGGCTGGAAGGAACTAGTGGGCATGTTGGAATTCCCTAAAAACCAGAATATGTCCTCCTGGAGATGGGAGACTGGGAAGTGTTCCTCTGACCTGAAGACCATTGTGTTTCCTGGACACACACAGTCTCCCTTCCAGAGCTGGCTGGATGGCAGTTATGCCCACTGAAAACTGAAGCTTCCAACAGACTCAGCCAATACCTGCTCCCCACCCCCACCTCAGGTTCTCTACCACAGAGCAGAGAGTAGGGGAAGACACTTGACAGGTCAGGAAGTAATTTTACAATGGGAAAACAAAACTTTCAACATCCTGCCTCTGAAATAGGAATGGGAGACTGAATAAACGTCCCAGGAGTTCGGTAAATACTATTCCTACAGTTTGAAATGCTGCTGAAAGAAATCTGGTGTTCTCAGTCCTGTCATCTGAAAGCCTCTCCTCTCCTCTGACCCCACCAGCTATCAGCTCAGGAAGCGCCTATCCCACCTTCTGCACCGGAAGCAGCTCGGAGGTATAGACACAGACAGATGGGAGCAAGAGTGCATGGCACTGCTACTACAGGTTTGGAGGAAGGAACTGGCACTTAAGCTCCCAAAGACCACTGCAGTAAGCAGGACTCCCAGGAGTCCATCCAAGGGCAATGCAGGAACAAAGTCCATCAAGCACTCAGTGCTCAAGCAGATCTATGGTAAATGTTCTTCTGGACACTTTGTAGGTTACAACAAACACACCCAGAGAGTAAGACTAGAAGACAAACCTCCATTCAGATTCAACACAAAACTTTATTCTAAGAACCAGGATGATTCTCAGCACCCTATTTAGTACCTACCAACACTTCTGGGTCAGAATTGGTTTGATGAGACATTTTAATTCTCATCCAAGCTAGCCTTCCAGCCAGGATTCTCCTCTGGGCTCCATGACTGAAAGCCTCACCAGTTTAACCTCTTAAATTTTGGCATGAGTGTCCCCTTCCTTATACCACTCATTTGGATGACTGTACATTCAGACCCTCTCTGCCTTACTCTGACTTTCCCTGTGCTGGGAAAACACAAGGTTGCTCGCCTGTGAGAATGCCCAAGACCCACCACTCCAGTACATACTCGTTCAGCAGATCAAGTGCTATAAATGAAAACATTTTTAGTTCTGGCAAGGGCACATCCAAATGCCCTCATGCAGAAAACGAGTCTGACGAGCTCCACAATAGCAAACATTTAGCCAAGGTATCATTAGAAAGCTCTCCAGTTCAGGCAGTAAAACACCAGAACTCTGTCCTGAATCTTATAGAGTAAGCATCTCTAGGCCAACATGTTGGTGTTCACAAAGTTTCAGACTTTAGGATATTTCAGATTTTTGATTTAGGGTCAATCAGTAAAGTCTATGCAATATCCCCAAATCCAGAAACAAAACCTCCAAAATCTCAAACACTTCTGGTCCTGAGCATTTCAGATGTGGGATACTCGACCTGTTTTCACACCATGCTTAATTTACCTTGGCAGACACCTGCAAGCTCATGCCCTTACCTCAATAAGGAATTAAGAACTTGGTCAGGCCATAATTGCCATGGGTCACAGATAGATAACTGTTGTTGGCTGATTTCAGGTTGTTCTCAAGAAGGGAAAGTGTATCATCCCACAAGATCCTCAAGACCCCCTCCTGCACTGCGTCTCAGTTCAGGTAAGGCAGCCACTGTTTTAGCAAAACAAGTGGGAGAAAGAACATGGAAAAGATTTTCTGTTTTTGGTTCATTGCTAGATGTGCAAGGCATTAGAACAGAGATGGCCACGGTTTTCAAATGGTCATACATGCATGTTTTTATCCCTCTTTCATAGCATTATTACTCTAATGCCTGTCTACATAAAAGACAAATTATTTTCCACCACTAGAAATTATTAGCATTATCTAACACTGGTAGCTAACATTGAGCACTGTTACGTACTTGTTCACACACAGAAATGAAAATATTTTCTTCAAAGAATGCATTGGGAACCCTTATCCCATTTTGGTGTCACAGAAGATATCCGGTCTCCTTGTCAAAGATGGGAAGAATGCCATCAACAGAACAGGGTAGCACATTCCCCTCAGGCTTGGTGGTACACACAGTGACTCACACAGAAGCTCAGGGAACTTTCTTTACAGCCACAAGACAAGAGTTTTACATAAGGCTCCTTCCTTCACACCAGCATTAAAAGTGGGTGATAAGTTCAGTGCTGTCAGCAGCTAATGCCAGGTTCAGTGTAGCTCACGGGTGGCTATGGCAACACGCTGCCCCCACCCTCCCTGATCCACACAGTTATCCTGCAGGGACAGAGTGCAGCCGGCAAGGTGAACAAGGGCTGTCAGCATGAACTTTAACATTCATTTAGTTTTTGATGAGGGGAAAACCTGGATGTGGGGGACAGAGTAATTACTGCCAAGGCTTTAATGAGAGTTGGGTAACTCGTATAACAGAGAAGTTGATCAGGGAGCGGTGACTAGGGAAGTTAGTAACTTTCAAAGGAATCCAGGCTGCACAGTTCTATGCAAAGACCTCCTTTATATCTGAGTGAATTGAAGACTATCTCAAAAACGGAACTGTCAGGTACAACTACAGAGACGTATCACTGACATAATTAAATATCATTATAAATTAGACAATAGATCACTTTTCAGTATTTTTAAAAGAAAAACAATGCAGAACTACCAAAAATCCTTATAATTGAAGATGTTTAGAAGCATAGATTTTAGTGAGGACAGAGTAAGCAATTCCAAAGAAATATGTAGTTTCTTACTACGTATAAACCAAACAACCTGTTTGTCCTTCATGTATTTTTTACTGGTTTGGAGTAAGACAAGGAGAAAAGAATATTCCCCTAACCCTGAACTTATGGGAGCACAGGTATTGCTAGGGGCAACTCTACCCATAGTAAACATCATTAAAGTTGGTTGGATAGACCCGCTAGCTATAGTTTGTTTTATTCAAAAGTATGTCTATAAATGAAGCAACTTCCAGTAAATGGGCCTGACTTGGATACATGTTAAGTTTCTGAAATATGGAATCACAGGTAAGAAACTGACTGAAAAGGTAGACAGCATTAACTTTTTTCTTGAACTTTGAGTTTTAAAAAGCTCATTTTTTAACCTTGAGATTTCAACAGAGCTGAAGATTTCCTGATTTTGCTTACTGTTCTATCCCATTTTAGAAAACTGTGTGGCTCACTGTAGATGTTCAAATACTTGATGAATAAATACCGTTGCTCATACCGTCCAAACTGGGAAAAGGATTTCCTAAGGCTTTAATAGTTTTGCTAACGTGAAGGTCAGAATGAGGAACTCAGGAGCAAACAGCATCCCTAGTCTGTTACTCTACAAACATTCAGGGGATACGGGTCAGGGATATAGCGCAGTAGTACAAGGTCCTACCTGGCAACCGTGAAGCTGTGAGTTCTATCCCTGGTACCAAAAAAACCAAAGAACAGGAGACAGATAAGCAATCTCTGCCATACCTAACCAGCAACCTAGTCTCAAAGAATATGGATATAACCTTTTATTCACACACAGACACATCCTGGGCCCATCTCTTTAAAAATGAAAACTCTTTATAATTTATACTTTAGTGAATGGAATTCTATAGCTCAAGTGAGTACTGATAATGGTCCACTGCCATGAATCCAGAATATTCCTGTCACCTGCATAGGGGTATGTAGATGATAATTCAAGATACAGTGGAGGCACACAAGTGTAATCCTAGTTACTCAAGAGGCTGAGACAAGAGTACTACAGATTCAAAGTCAGGCTGGAAACTTGGCCAAGACATTATCTCAAATAAAATTTAAAAGGGGCTGGGGATGTAGTTCAATGGTGAAACATTTGCTTAGCATGGGTTCAATTTCACTTAAAATAGCCAAAAATCCTACCCAAACTCTAAAAGCAGTAGTTATTTTAAGGCATATTTCTTACTTTTTAAAACTACTCACCTTTCATGTTTTTAAAATCCACAGGTTAGGAGTAAAATACAGCATATGGCTTCAGCGAGGTCTCATAGCCATTCAGTCCTCAGTACACTCATTGTCAGTGTTATCACTAATGTTTTCTAGCTGTGACATCCTATAAATTTATTTCAAGGTCATAAAAAGCCCCCCCCCAATCCATTTTAAATTTGCCACCGGTCTGTTACCTTTCAGGAGCTATGTAATTCTCCAATATAATTTCCTGAAACAGACTCACAAGAATTACAGCATTGTGTATATGTTAAATATGTGTTGTGTTATGTGAGACACATGTAGAGAAAGGTGTATTACGCATTCTAGGTAGACTGAAAACACAGGCTCCAGTCCCAGCTCTTCAAACACCTGCCTCTTCCCAATCCAGGTTCTTCCCTGAAGTGATGTCCCCTACCTTGGAAATGAGGAAAAATAAAAGTTAGTCATTTTGTCTCTAAAGCAAAACAGCCCATTTCATTTGGAACCAGGAATAGTTCAAACCTAAATCTATCCCCTTCTCACTAAAGAACGTTTCTCTTCAATATTGAAAGTAATAACCTGAATATCTATCTGGCATTTGTTTTTAACAGTGAGCAACTTGCAGTGTATACATCTCCTTGAGAACACTGGAAGATCAAAGAACTTTTCTTACAATCTACAATCAGCTACTCAATCAAAAAACAAACCAAAGCTGTGACTATCTGTGGAGGAAGACTGGAATAGATAGTGCAGTTCTGATTCTTTTACAACTTGGGAATACTTTAGCATCATGGCTAAGGACTTTCTTACAGTGAAAATGTGGTAAAAAAAGAAAATGTCCAGTTGTTTACACTCTTTTTACATAGCACTGTTAACTCACGTAAGCCTGCACTGAAAGGATCATGACAGACTATGCCCCAGGAGACTGTCTGTGTGCCTTCACCTCAGCATGGCTGGATGAGATTTGGTAATTAAATAAGTGGAACTAAGAATGTGAGCACCAAAGGGTCTGCTAGGTTGGGATTTTGACAGGTAGCTGGCATGGGCCTGGTTTCTTAGCTCAAGTGATAAAGCTAAATGTGGGTGATGAGGAGCCTGTCCCACAGTAACCACTGTTACCACACTATTTTCCTGATTTCCTACCATAACAAACTTCATGACAGGTATGACGTCTTCACTTACTTCAACATTATCAGAATCAGGATCTAGTATTCGCACTTAGAAGCTGTCAGAAGACCACAGGTATATTCTCTTGATTCCTTACATTTTTCAGTTCCTGTATTACCCTCTGAAGGTCACAGTTCGTGACCAGAACCTCCTTGAATTGCATTCTCCCTGCTGAGCAGACCAGGAATATCACAGCATCAAGCAACTGGATAGGTTTTATTTGTATATGAAACCACATATGCAGCAAGGTACCAGTTCAGGTTTCAACAGCTCACCTGTACTTTCTGACCAAATTGCAAGGTGAGCAAATCACAAAGATTCAGTTAACTGTTTAATTAATACACAAGCTACCAGTGTCACTCTGTTACTTTGTAAATATCTAGCTCCTGTGAAATGCAAAGTACGTTACTACTTGTAACCATGTGTCATGTATTAGTTCAGGAAGCCAGCCTGGGCACCAGTGGGGACTTCAAGCATTATTTTCCTATTTTTGCGCAAAGCAAAGTTCACAAACAACATCTTTAAAAGGTTAGCTTTAATGACAAACATCTATTACATCAGTCTCTCTTCAAAATAAGATAGACGTGAATAAACAATTTCACACAGGAGGTATCACGGGGCCACTTCAATACACTGCACTCAATGCAGTAGGCCCCTGGGGATGTCCAGTGATATACACACTGAAGCAGTAATGTAAGTCTGTGAGCCACTGCTCCTGAACACCACCACTCTTCATTGTCTGTAGAAAAAAAAAATTTCAGAATTACACTTAAATCATTATGTCAGCCAGTAGCATTTCTTACACCTAATTGATTTTTCAAAGCCTAGACAAAAGTATCACTATCTACAAATCACTCCAGGAAGTCTGTCAAGAAAGAAGAAACTATTAAATGGGTATTACCATAGCAGGAGATACCCTGAAAAATTCTAGTTATATTCTAAAGTATTATTTGAATCTGTTCCCTCCTGCACGTTAAGACACTCAAAAAATTTCACCATTAACCATTTTCCCACTCCTGCTCCCGTTTGTTGGGCACTCTAGTAGCTCATGAATTCTTTGGACTAACATCAACTGTGAATCATTCTACAGGGCCAACTGACAATTTCCATTAATACCTTTACAAAGCTAGGCTGATTCTCCAATCTGGAAATGTTCCCTTCTACTATTTCAGAATTATTCCAGTGCTACTTTAGTTCTTCTACTTCAGAATGAACACCTCTGTTATACGCATGTAAAAGCTCCATCACTCTAAAGTATGACTACACATCTCAATGAAAATCCCTATCAGGAGGCTGAGGCAGAAGGATCATTGTGAGTGCAAGGCCAGCCCGAACTGCATAGTAAGACCCTGTCTCAGAGACAGAGACAGAGAGAGAGACAGAGAACCCCTGACACCTATACAAAACATTTCTTTAATCTTTTCAAACCCAAAATACTAGGAATCCAACCAAGCTGCCCCCCTAAAAGCAGAGTCAAAGGCAGAACACCATTTAGTAAGCACAGCCAGAGGCTGCTCAAATGCCTTTTCGTTTTATCTTACTATCCAGTGAGCTAATGATTAGAAATTAACCTGGAGCTGACTCCTTAATATGTGACAGTAAGCATTCAGTAAGTGTCACATGCATCAAATATCTTACTTGGACAATTCCATTTAATAGCTGCCAAAACCCAAAAGCATGCAAAAAATGGCATTATTTCCATTTGTACAGATAGGAAAACAAGCTTGACTAGATAAGGGGGGAAAAAAAAAAGAAAAAACTTGTCAGGCTATCACAATAAAGTCTGATTAGAGTACAGGAACAACCCTGATGCCTGTACCTTTTCCAGCCAAAGTATCTCTTATCACCTTCATTCGGTTTGAGTACTTTAAGGTTTTTTTTAAAAAAACTGTGCAATCATGAGGCATCCCCTTGGTTAAGTCACAGAGGCAGGACCTAGACAGTAGGGAAGGTGCTAAGAAATTACCACAATGGACTCAATTCCAGCAGTCAGTCCATGCACAGGAACCCCGCCTGCCCCGAAACAGCCTCTCAGCCCTCCCAAGAACACACTCCTATACTAACAATACAGATGCCTTGGCAACATGCTTCTTACAGTGATATTCTTGATGATCTGCTGCACCAATATAGCATTGGTCAACATGTGAGTCCTGAGGGGAGCATGCTGAAGCAGCAGGCGAAGCAGCTGGCCAACAACAGGCAGCTCCTCAGGTCCAACTCTGTTCACCCGCAGGCTCTGTAGCATCAGCCTGAGGACTCGAGGCAGGAGAGCCAGGATGGAGACACAGGAGCCCCACAACTTGTCCCTACAATAATAGATACAGACATAAGTCAGAGAACCAAAATACATGCATAAAAGTATCCTTTTTACCTTCTCCAAAACAAGAACAGCCTAAGAAATACAGCATTTTTTGATAAAACATGACAAACCATAATTTAATAGGAACTGGGTTTCATCAGAACTAAATAAGCAAATCCAATGAGGAATTAGCCACTCTCTCCTAATCTATGGGTCCCAGATGCCTAGCAACCAGCACGGTCCTGGACTTACCAGGAACATTCTTAAATCCCTACTGATCATATAAAACACAGAAATAGCAAGAGAACAGAATGACCTGTGCATATAGTTCCCCATTAACTAACACGATCCAACTGGACACTATCCAACTATTACACAATGTAAAAGACAACAGAAAAAGGATATCCCACTGGTAAAAAAGGAAGAAAAGAAATTTATGAAAACTTTAAGCCTATGAAGTGGAGGAGGCTGTTTAATATCTTAAGAGAACAGGGCAGATAGATACCTGTCTGGGACCAAAATTTCAGGAAGTAGCTACTAAGAGGACCATTACTGCAACACTAGCTTGTGAGATGCCAGAAATAGTAATCAAAAGGTCAATGAACATCATCCTCTTGGTATCTTTATAAAACAGGAGCAAAATAATGTTGATAGTTGAGACAGACTAACTTGTATAGCTAGTCTACCATATTCTGTAGAGAAACAATTAAAGGGAGCAGTTTCCATTTGCTGTAACCCACACACTGCGTAAAGCTCTGAACTTTGTTGCAGCTTCTGTATTAGAAATGCACAACCCGTCAGTCCTGAAATTTTTGTAAGAGAACATGACTACCTCTCTGTCTAGATGGAGCAGCCCTTTAACCATATAACCAAGCTCCCTAACTTCACACATAGCAATTCCATCTAAGATGGATAATGAATCCATTCTAGGCCAACCAGACCCTCTTTATTAAAAAGCCTTTATTCAGCATGTTGACTGATGCAGAACCAGCCTAGGATTGCCATGAGCAAGGAGAAAAGAGAAATCCAAATACCAGAAATAGCTTACAATGAGACAACAGCATAGAAACTATACAATTTAGGTGAAAAAGAAAAGAATAAAGCTGCTTTGGTTCTGGCTGGATTTCTAATACCTGCCCCCTTGTATAATGGTCCAACATATAATCAAGAGTCACTTAATAATGGAGATATACTGTGAGAAATGCATCATTAGTCAATTCCATTACTGTGAACATCACAGTGTACTCATTCAAACTTAGATGGGGTTGGTCCATCATTGTGCGTGGGTTCCTGATGCACTCAAAAGATGCGCTAAGTATGAGCTGTTAGGAGGCTGCTACTACTATACTCTTTTTTACAAGTAGGTGGACACTCTAAACTGTAGTCCATTAAATACATAAGCCAGTAGCAGGCATTTATTAACAAGTATTATGTGCTGTTCATAATTGTATGTGCTATATTTTTATACAACTAGCAGTGAATAGTTTTGCTAACACCAGCATAACCAGAAACACATGAGTAATGTGTTGTGCTATCACTTTACAATAGTCTCAATGTCATAAGGTATTAGGAATTTTCCGACTCCTTTAGTCTTTTTTTTTCCCCTGGTGCTGGGGGTGGAACCCAAGGCCTCACTCATACTAGGCAAGTACTGTACTCTGCCACATTTCCAGCCCTCCATTATAATCTTCTGGGACCACCACTATACATGCATCCTCACTGACTACAACATTGTTACACAACATATAACTTTCATTTTCCCCCCTTGTTAATTTAAGCAGATTTCATAAAATTTCTACATCACAAAAATATGGGCAGAACCCAGAGATACCCAGCAGGGGAAAGAACTTGATGCAGGACTTTAGGGGTGGGAATTTTTAACCATCAATGGTGCTGGAAGCTAAGGGATTAGGCCTCAAATCTGAGAGGTAAAGAGCTTGAAACAGGCTCCTGCATTGAGTGGGAAGCCTGGATAATGTGAAATTGTCCCATAAATCTCCAGAACTCCCACAAGAGACACACTTAGAGAAAAGGTGTACAACCCACACACAGCAATTTGTTCAGTCCTATGAAAGACAGTCTTCAGAGTCCTACTTGCTCTCCAAAATAAGACAGAATTCCCACACCAGAGGAAAAAAATAAAGAACAAACTGACTGGAATTTTAAAGCAATACCAATAAACCATGAACAAGCATGAATGATGAACTGCCAAGTATATAAAAATCTAAAAAAAGAAATACTCTAAAAGAAAACAATACTTAATGAAGTAAATAATAGGTTTAGCTAAAAGAATCAGCGAACTGGAAGATGTTAAGAGATAAAGAAGGCAGAATTAAATGTTCCCTATATTGAAAAAGAGGTGTTAGATGTGAATAAAAATAATAGGGGAAAAAGATAAAACTGATAATTGAACACTTTCAAGAAACAGGGAAAAAACTGAGTCTTCAGGTTAAAAAAGCACACCAAGTCTCAAGCTGATATGTGAGAAACCTATAAAAGGATGTCCAGACAGAGCCAAGAAGGAAGTCAGCAGTATCTTCAAGGTTCAGAAGACACATTTCTAAACAATGTAAACTGCTTATACCATTTTTGGCAAGCATTTGTGAAATCAATGGTTTCTAGTAATTCGGGATTCTCGCCAATTCTCACAAATACTGTCATCAGTAGTGAAGGAGTAGCCCAAAAAGAAATTTTAAGTATCTCAGATTCTATCAACACTGTCTTGCGACTAACACTGCCTTGAGAGTTGTATACAATCCTGGCAGTATTAAATTTGCCATTATCCAGTATAAACCACCTCTTAAGAAAAAAACAGCAAGTATTACACACACTGAATTTTATTAATTGAGTCACATACAGTCAAAGCATGCTGTTTCTCTGTAAGAAACTACAAAAGATACTTGAAACCTCAGATCAAAATGTTTAATGAAGGGGTTATATTTCAAGTGACAGGAAATGACAAACAGCAATACACATCGTTCTTAAGTGGTGAGCTTATAAAATCTTTAGAACTTTGAGTTCCTAGTCTGATGATGCACAAGAAATATACCATCAAATCTATGTTCATAATCTGTCAAATTTATAATGTACTACAGTAAAATACATGTTTTGTTTTTTCTATGCACACACACTCCTACTGGAAAAAAATCTGAATTGAGCACAGACAATAAAATGAGTACACTTAAATAACAGAACTGTATACAGCTGAGTCAGAAAACTATGGACACAGACCAAAGTCAGCCCACAGCCTATATATGTAAATGAAGATTTTACTGGAATATAGCCACACTCATTTATGTGGCTATTATCTATTGCTGTTTTCACACTACCACAGCAGTGCTGAGTAGTTACAGACTTTATAGCCCACAAAATCTACAATACTTAATATATGAGCACTGTGAGAAAGAACTTTGCTGACCTCTGATACAGAAATAAGTGAATGAAATACAGCTAAATGAATCAATACAAATAAATCTCATGAATGATACTGAAAGTCAAATAACAAAAATTATGTATAATATGATGTTTATAAAGTTCACATATATTATGCACCAAACTCTGGCACACCCAATTTCATAAAACAAATACTACTGGATGTAAAAATTCAGATAAACACCAACACAATTATAATGGACAACATCAATAACCCACTGTCACAGGCTGACACAAGAACTAGACAAGAATTAAAAAAAAAAAAGATCAGACTTGAATCAAACCTTTGAACAAATGGACTTGATAGATTATCTACAACATACTTCTCAGCAGCACATGGGACTTTCTCAAAAATAGATCACATGCCACATGCAAACTTAAGTAAATGGAAAATTATACCATGTGTATTATTTGATCACAGTACAATGAAAGTAGAAATCAATGTCGAAAAAAAACCACACTAATTATACAAATGCATGGAAACTAAACTCTCTTAAATGATCAACAGGTCAAAGAAAAAAATCAAGGAAAAAATCAGATAGTTCATAGACTCAAATGAAAATGCCAGTACCACATACCAGAACCTATGGGACACAATGAAAAGAGTCCCAACAGGGAAGTTTATAGCTATGAATGTCCATGTAAGAAAAACAGAGTGAATTCTAACAACCTAACAATGTACCTCAAGGCCCTAGAAAAACAACAATCCAAATCCAAAGCAAGTACAAAGAAGGAAATCATAAAGATCAGCAAAAATTAATGATACTGATACTAAAAAACAATGCAAAGAATGAATGGAAGAGATGGTTCTTCAAAAGAATAAGTAAAATAAACACCTAGTTAATCTTACCAAAAAAGAGAAGACCCACATAAATGCAATTAGAAATGAAAAACACAAAAATCACAACAGACTGCTGAGATCATTAGTAACTACCTCAAGAACCTATGAGAATTTGGAAGAAATGGACAGATTCCTAGATAAATATGAACTACCAAAGCTGAAACGGGAGGATATAAAAATCTTGAATAATTCTGTATCAGGCAATGAAACCAAAGAAGTAATTTTAAAAACTATCAAATTAAAAACAAAACCCCAGGTCCCAATGGATTCACTGCTGAATTCCATAAGAACTTTAGAGACAATCTAATGCCTACATTCTTCAAACTCTTTAATGAAACTGAAAGAGGAGTACTCTCGAAGTTGTTCAGAAAGCAAGCATTATACTGATTCCAAAGCCAGAAAAGGACCAAACTGAAAAACAGAACTATGGCTGAGTGTGGTGGTGCATGCCTGTAGTCCCAGCACTTGGGAGGATGAGACAGGACAATCACTGATGAGTTTGAAGTTGGCCTGGGCTACACAGCGAAACCCTGTCTCAAAAGAAAAAGGAAACAAACAAACAAACAAACAAACAAAAAGACAATTACAAGGCCAATATCTTTAATGACCATAGGCAGAAAAATCCTCAACAAGCTACTGGCAGACAATTCAACAAATCATCAAAAAGATCACACATTATACCCAATTAGGATTCACCCCAGGGATGCAGGAATGGTTCAACATACACAATCAACAAGAGAAATACACCACAAAAACAGAAGGAAAAAACAAACTACAAGAGGATATAGCTCAGTGGCACAGCACCTGCTTGCTAAGTTTGAGGTTGTGAGTTTGATTCCTGATACCAAAAACAAAACAAAACAACCCACAAGATCATTTCAGTGGACACAGAAAAAGCCTTTGATAAAATCCAACACCCATTCATGATAAAAACCCTGAAGAAAATAGGTATTTAAAAAAGGACCTTATCTCAGTGTGATAAAAGCCATCTGACAAACCAACAGGCAACATTGTATTAAATCATATTAAATGAGAAGCTAAAAATTTTCTTTCAAAATCAGGAACAATGGGGCCGGGAACATAGCTCAGTGGCACAGTGCCTGCCTGGCAAGAGCGAAGTCATGAATTCCATTCCCAGCACAAACACACAAAAATAAAACAAAACCAGGAGCAAGACAGAGATATCTGCTGTCATCCCTCCTGTTCAATACGGGTCTCAAAACATTATCAGAGCAAGCAATAAGAGAAAGAAATTAAAGTACAGGAAAGGAAGAAGTAAAATTATCTTTATTTGTACATGACATGATGCACTGCATAGAATACCCCCAAAAAATGCCACCAAAGGATTCCTAAAATACCCAATTCAGCAGCATGCCAAGATACAAAGTCAACACACAAAAATCAATCATGTTCTTGTATATCAATAATAACCTCACTGAGAAAGAAATTAGGGAAATAATGCCTTTCACAATAGCATGAAGAAAAATGAAATGTAAGGAAGTGAAAAAGACCTCTACAATGAAACTACAGCATTCTGGAAAAGGAGATGCCAGAAGACAACAGAAAATGGAAAGCTACTACCTGGATAGGCAGACTCAATATAGTCAAAATGGCCTTACTTCCAAAACTTGATGTAAAGGTTTAATGCAATTCCAATCAAATACCAACAGCATTCCTCACAGAGCTAGAGGAAACAATATAAAACACATATGGATCCAGCAGAAACCAAAACTAGCAAAAGCAATCCTGGGCAACAAGAGCAATGCAGGAGACAACACAATCTCAGATTTTAAGGTATACTACAAAGCTACAGTGATATAAACAACATGGTATTGGAAGGAAAACAAAAAAAGAGAGAAAGAAAAACACAAGGGTCAGTAGAACAGAAGACGCTCCAGGCACACTCAGCTACTTTATCTTTGACAATGGAGCCAAAAACTTACTCTGGAGGAAAGCTACCCTCTTTAACAAATGGTGTGGGAAAACTGTCTATCCACACACAGAAGACTGAACCTAGACCTGTATCTTTTACCACATATCAAACTAAAATCAAAATGGATCAAAGATCTAAATATTAAAACAGAAATACTTAACCTATTGGAAGATAAAATAGGTACAACTATTGGAAACACAGGTGTCAGAAAGGTCTTTCTGAACAGAACCCCAATTGCACACGAAATAATACCAAGAATCAACGTATGGGACCATATGAAATTAAAAAGCTTCTGCACAGTAAAAGAAACAATGAACAGAATGAAGAGAAATCCTACCAAATGGGAAAATAATTTTTGTCAGCTATATACCTCCCACAGGACTAATATCTAGAATACATAAAAAAATTTTAAAAATTAGACCTGTCCCAATAAAAGACTCAATCAACAAAGGGGCAATTGAAATGAACAGACAATTTTCAAAATAAGTACTAGTGGCCAATAAATACCTGGAAAAAAAGTTCAGCATCGTTGGTCATTAGAGAAATAAAAACTAAAACACTATTAAGGGTTCATCTTACTCCAGAATGGCTACCATCAAGAAATCGAGTAACAAATGCTTTCAAGCCTGTGGAGGGGAAAGGAATCTTTATATATTGTTGGTGGGGATTGTAAACTAGTACAACTACTATGGAAATCAGTATGGAAAGTCCTAAACAAAACGAAACAAAACAGAACAAAAAAAAAAAACCCAAGCAGAGCCGGGCGTGGTGGCGCACGCCTTTAATCCCAGCACTCAGGAGGCTGAGGTAGGTGGAGCGTTGTGAGTTCGAGGCCGACTTGGGCCACAGCGTGAGCTCAAGGCCGGCCTGAGCTACATAGTGCGACCCTGCCTCAAAAAAACCAGGGCTGGGAGTTTGGCTCAGCAGCTTAAGCGCCTGTCTGGCAGGTGCGAGGCTGTGAGTTCGATCCCCGGTGCCGCAAAAAAAAAAAAAAAAAACAAGCAAACAAAACAAAACAAAACAAAATACCACCTAAAAACAGAAATTCCATTTGACCTAACTATTCTACTTCTAGGCATCTTCCCAAAAGAGTTAAAGACATCATACTACAGTGATATACATATACCCATGTTCACAGTCCCACAATTCACAAGAGTTTAATATAGAAAGCAGCCTATATGCCCATCAACAGAGGAATAGATAAAGCAAATGTGGCATTTATATACAATAGAGTACTATTCTGCCATAAAGGATAAACTTGAGTCATCTGTAGGCAAATGGATGTGCCCTGAGAACACAATCTTAACTGAAATAAATCAGACACATAAGCTTAAATACTGCATGGTTTCTTATATAAAAATACAAATAAAGAGCAAAATAAAAAAATAGAAAATGGGGGGTAAAAGTTCATATATATGTAAAACAAAAATTATATTATTCAAAAGGCTTTAAAAACATTTTTAGGCAATAAATTTGAACAATACAAATGATGGGAAGTAGGGGGAGAAGAGAAACAGCTGCGGAGGATACAGAAATGTGTATATGCTGATGATGTTGAACTTGGGGGTTAAATGGACATAAAGTTTATAATTACTCTTTTAAACTATATAAATCTTTTTTACAATCAGTATGAATGGTACATTTTCCTAACATTTAAAAGTCTGAAAAATCAGAAAGGCACATATCAAAATATTAGATGAATGAATGATTTTTATTTTCTCTTATTAGCTCACCTTGTTAGATGTTAGAAACTCTTCTACAATCAATTTTTAATAAGCAAACCGGTAAGAATATAAACAAGAGAATGTTTTTTTAAAAATTCAAGGGTAATCTTCAAAAATATTCCAGAAACTCTGGTCCAAATATTACATAGGAGCAAAGTTCTGACTCATTAAAATGAAAAGCATCTTTGCAAGGTTTTCTTAAATCCACGAATTTAAAATTCTTCTCTGGCAAGCTCTAATGAAGCCTAAAACAAAATACAAAGGCTTGTACTAATAGCCTATCCTGCTACATATAGAATTTTTTTGTCTTGCTAGACCAATAGCAATGTTAATCAAGATAAGCTCTCAAGAAACTTTATAATGCATCTAACTTTTCAAAACTGTAACTTAAAGAAAACTAAGAAACTAAGAATTGCCAATATAACACAAAGAGGTTTCATGAAGGAATGAAGAAAAAGCTAGCTGGGCTCACACAAACTCTGATAAGAGCCATTTACAATATTTCAAAAATTGAACTCTCACTCTTATTTTAACTTATTTACCTGGGGGAAAAGGGAACAACAGGAAAAGTATAGAAGTGGAAAAATAAAAAACTATTACCTCTTTTTTAGATGTTCAGGTTCCCCTTTCTCTAGAGTAAGCAGAAAATAAAGAAGGGTGTAGCAACAAGAAGCCAGAAATGGCAGTAGACTTTCACTAACTACACACGTATGATCCAGGAGCTTACAGATAACACCAAAAACACAGCCGGCTGTGCTGTCAGGAATTACAGTCAATGCAACCTGAGTGAAGAAAAATGGAATTAATTACCTCTTCACAAAAGCCCGCTTCTCCAAATAAAAGCAAAACCTGTTAGCTTACTTTGACTTAAAGCTGGCACACACACTACATATGTCACCTGCCATACCCTAAGGTACTATATTCCTTTAAGAATGTAATTCCCAAATTAAATAACAATGAAAACAAGCAAACTTTATTCTTTTAAAAAAAATTTAGCTGCAATGGGGATTGAACCTAGGGCCTCATGCATGCTAGAAAAGTACTTTATCACTAAACTACATCCCCAGCCCAAGCAATACTATTAACACAATTCACTACCTCCCCTTCACAATAAAACCTTCTAAAACTTTTCAAACATTACAATTTCTACCACAGGTTGGAAATAGCATGTTTAAAAGGATTGCTTCATTCATCCAGAGAAAATCTTCATACCAACAATCATAGAAACTCTTATTAGACTATTCAGACTAGAAAACACGTATCTGGTAATTACTTTCTATTCCAGGTCTCTTAAATGTAAAGTTCGTTTTACATTTAGCTTTCCTCTACCCTTTGATTTAGTCATTCAGACAAGAAAAACACATCTACTAGGATCAGTGAAAGATTATCATGTTGAACACCTGACTGCTTCTCTGCCAAGAAACTCTGGAAAGTGATGTAAGGGTCTTATAGCATGCTCATTCATGCAGATTACCCTATACACACTGTCATTAAGGTCCAATCTAACTTGTAACTGTGTAAAAACATAATTTAAATCTCCTGGAAACTGCTGAGTAATTAAAAAACAAGTCTGCAAATTCAAAGGTCTGAACCTCTTCCACGAGGCTGTCTAATAATGGTGGCCAAGATTACCTAGCATGTTGATCTTTTTGTAGAATAATGAATGTAGTCAAAGAAAAGTATAAATCTCTGGGGTGGAGACAGGAAAAAAGAAGGAAGGCATCTTTAATGACACAAATGATATGGACTAGAAGTTTGGAAGAAGAGATTACTTAGAATTCAAAGAAGTATTTCTTTTCAACTCAAAATAATATTTTAAAAGAGAAAAGAATGGGTTGCAGATTTCCCTAAAAAAATTATCCAAATACATAAAACCCTGGGACTATGATGGTAAATCTTTTAGAGTTTTCAATGATACCAACAGGCTGCTGCAGCATGTATACCATAGGAGCCCACCACTGCCCTAGGAAGACAGAATTTGGAGCCCTTCCCCGAACTGTATGTAACACTATGAAAAGTCAGGTATAAACATTGGAGGAAGTTTAGAAGCAACAATGGAGGCACACCTAATGTGAATATAATACCAGTGGGAAAAAGAAATACCCAATGGTCAGAAGACAAGTTAGTCTCAAGGATTAGCCCCTGCTTCCAGGGACCAAGCGCCTGATGTCCCTACTTTGGATTTCTCACCATCTAACCGAGGGTCCAGATTGTGTGCTGAACTCCCCAAACGATGACATCAGACACATAAGTTATAAGAATATTACAAGTCAGAAAGGACCCGAGATATAGTTTTAAAGATCCCCTTCTCATGGTATTAGAAACTAAGAATTTTTCCTAACATTACAGAATTGATTAAAAATAACCAAGGAAAATACCAAGACTTCTCTGTTCTCACCACCACATGACACTGAGAGGCCATAGTACCTTTTTCTTTTTCTTTCTTTCTTTTTTGGTCTTTTTTGAGACAGGGTTTCATTATGAATTTAGGCTGACCTTGAACTCACCTTGTAGCCCAGACTAGCCTCAAACTCACAGTGATCTTCCTGCTCAATCTCCCAAATGTAGGGATTACAGGTGTGTACCATGACACCTGGTGCACAGTATCATTAACATTAGAATTCTAAGCACATACTCTCCTTGTGACTATAGCAAACTAAATCTTAATGAATCTGTTTTTTATTTTCTAAGAGAAAAAAAAGTTAAGGATATTTACCAGATGCTTACTGATGGCACTTTGCAGAATGTCAAAGCTTTGACTTCGGGCAGGGATAACCAATAAACTGTGACAAACTGCCTGTTGGAAAAGGAAAGAACCAATAACCAAATCATGACATTTTAGTTAAGAAATAAGTTCAACAGTTTTTTTTATTTTAACCTACTTGCTGTACAAATTAATAGGTGGCAACATGTGACAAAAATGACTTTTAAGTTCCAGATGTCAAAAATCAAACAATCAGACCTGAAATATAGGCTTATTTTCCAAATCATCTCTTAATATGTACTGAGTACAGACTTAGCTTAAGGTCATATATAAGAATGAAAGAATGAGAAACTCCTCTCTCCTCTCTCACACCTTTCAAGTAGCTCACAAAGATGAAGACCATATTTCTTTTAAGTAAATGAATGATCTAAAAGATATGAACAAAGGGCTGACAAAAGTCTTCCTGCCACTTGGTGGAAAAAATGCATCACAGAAAAATGCTTATCAATGAGAAAATGCTAACATAGGCTTCATACTATCCAAATGTTTGGGACTGGAAGTGTTTCAGATTTCTGAGTATTTTTGGACCCTACAATGTTTGCATAGATTTTACCAGCTGGACATCCTTAATCCAAAAACCTGAAATCCTGAATGTCCCCAAATCCAAAACTTCTGTTTCTTTGCGTTACAGGGGACTGCATCCAAGCCCTCTGCATTGAAATACATTCCCAGTCAGTTTTTGCTTTTTATTTTGAAACAGGGTCTCAGTAAGTTGCCTAGCCCATGTTTGAACTTGCAATCTTTTTACCTTTTACTAATGATACTATTCATTATGATAGTCAAGAACAGCATTAAATCCTTTGCAAATGACAGCCAAATACAAAGTCCAGAATCCAACAGAGTACACTGCCTAAAGTGACATATGTAGAAAATTGCATGGAGCAACACTGGTTAATGAAAAAAGGCATATCCCTGTCTAGGAAGAGACTAGTCAAGCTAAGTTTAAGATAACTATCAATCAACCTTAAAGTGTGTGTGTGTTTGTATGCTGGTGCTAGGACTCAAACCCAGGATTTTATACATGCTAGCTGTACACTCTACCACCACTGAGCTGCCCTATATGCTGTTATTTATGAATTTTGAGATGAGAGAATCAATACCCCTGTATATTTCTCTATAAAATTCCAGAATTTTTAAATGGCAACTTGTCTTATCAGTGGGGGGAAAAATCCTGTTTCCAGTGTCATCTTTCTACCATAATGAATGTTATCATTAAGAAAAGGAAAACCAAGTTTGGAAAAAATGACCATTCAATAATAAGTGACTACTTTATTTCTCCTCTTCTTGAGCAATTCAGCTCTAAGGCCACTAGGGGTGCCAAGTTAGAAAAATAGTGCAAATAAAGTGGGTGAGAAGCTGACGCAACCCAGAGCAGGCTATCCATGAAAAGGGGCAGACTGTCCCCAAGAGCCAAAATCCAAATGGAGTGAAGTGAGCGATGCAGTAAAGAGAAACTGATTACAGACCGAAGAAATGATATGTGTAAATAATGATGGCCACGTTTTTCACTGTACAAAAAAGGTACAGAAGCCAACTAGAACAAACCCTCTGGTGTTGAATTATTCTGTCTACCAAGTGGGATAGATGGCACACGCCTTTAATCCCAGCACTCGGGAGGCTGAGGTAGGAGGAGCATTGTGAGTCTGAGGCCGGCTTAAGCTACAATGCGAGCGCAAGGCTGGCCTGAGCTACATAGTGCGACCCTGCCTCAAAAAACTAAGGCCAGAAGTTTGGCTCAGTGGCTTGAGTGCCTGCCTGCCTGCCTGGCAGGCGCAAGGTTCTGAGTTCGATCCCTGGTGCCGCAAAAAAAAAAAAAAAAAAAAAAAGAAAGAAAAGAAAAAGAAACATAGTAGTAATGAGAACTTAAGATTCCACATTTTGGTTCCTAAATACCATTTTCTATTCACAACGTTGGTTCACCATAAGCTATTCTAATATACCCTCCTCTTTTGTTTGTAAATGGGAAAAGAAAAACATCTGAACTCTCCCAAGTATATTACCTAAAAAGTTGCATATGCTGCCATAATCACAAGAATTTGAGCCTCCCCTGATGATTTACAAGTCACCATAAGGAATGTGAAAGAAAAGTAAAAGCAAAAAGCCTAAATTGAACATGTGCTTTTAAGATCCAGGAGTTGAGATTAAGATAGGTTAAGTATGGAGAAGCTAAAACTTTATCTAATAACTGGTAGAGTTTAAATATTAAAATAAATAAAATCAAAATACGCTTTTAAAGTTTTAGGTCTATGATGCATTATTTTTTTCTGAACAGGTTACAATGACATCAAGAGAACTGCCACCTTTCCATGCGTAGGTCTAAATGGCAACGCCCATGCTGTTACACAGAAAAACCACTATTTTTTTAGTGATCTGGAAGCTAACAGTATAACCAGAAACAGTAACTTGACCATTTTAGTCGCAACTTCAAAGACTTACCGATACTAGAATATCTGATAGACCAAGAATAAGTGGTTTTGATATATTAACTTTATTAAAATTCCAGATCTACCTGCTCTAACTAGCTCAATATAATCACATAAAAATGATGTTCTAAAGTAGTAACTCCAGTCTTCTCTTGGTATTAAACTTTATTTTATTTTATTTTTTTGGTACCAGGGATCAAACTCACAACCTCACACTTGCCAGACAGGCACCTGTTCTACTGATCTATATCCCTGACCCCTGGTACTAAACTTTAGTAACAGAAAAATTAACAGGATATTTGTACTGCATCAGGCTTCCACTGACAATTACATACAAGTATGAAAGGTAATTTATTAGCTTTGGGAGGAAAACCAATTCTCAAACAGACAACGTGAAATCTGGAAGGAGTGCAAGACAATACATGATTATGGAGAGAGATATGGCAGAAGATAAAACTATAAAATAGGAGGAAAGTTTCAGAGGTTCAAAATTCCTGTAAAAAGAGAAAAAAACCAAAAGAATATATGTGGTCTTTTATAAAGGCGCAGAAAACATCTGCAACTAACAGAAACTAGGTATCAGAAACTAGCATAACCTTTGGAAGGAAAATGAGTGTTTAAGACACAGGGATGAAAGAACAACGTTTTTTGTTTTTGTTTTTTTGTGGCACTGGGGATCAAACTCACAACCTCATGCCTGCCACGCAGGTGCTTAAGCCGCTGAGCCAAACACTGGGCCCTAGTGTTTTGAGACAGGGTCGCACTATGTAGTTCATGCTGGCCTTGCGCTCATGTTGTAGCCCAAGCTGGCCTCGAACTCATAATGCTCCGCCCACCTCAGCCTCCCAAGAGCTGGGATTAAAGGAGTGGGCCACCACTCCTCATCTTTTTCTTTTTGAAATAAGGAATGTCTCAAAAACTTGCACGTTGTCTTTGTGTAGGGGGCATGCTAATCTCCTGTTTATCATTCCAATTTTAGTGTATGTGCTATTGAAGAAGATGATTTCTTTTCACTTTGATCAGTCTGTATTTTTCAATTATATTTATATTTTCTCAGAAGAGACTGATTTTGGCCTATGCAGACAGTACTACCATGAACAGCTAAGCAATCTCACGTTACCAACTTGTCGAAATAAAGTAATCATGTATATTCAAACACTTCACATGAAAACTGACATAAATACAGTAATGTTTATCTAAAAGTAGACTGCATTTTTTGCTTTAGAAGTTTAAAAACTAAAAACAGAGTTTCCAACTCTAATTTATGTCTTAACATTTCAAAGACGGCAACCTTGAAATTTAATATGTAGCCCTACCAAATAGCTTACCTGAGAAATATAGTTGATCATACTTTCATGACAACTTTATCTTGGCTTTACAGAGATGACAAGCTTTTAAATATTTAAACTGTCAGAAAGTAGAAAGCTGCAGGAACCACCATTTAGTTCCAGATCTCATGAAAATAAAGCCTAAGTTGTCTAAATCATCAAACTACATACTGGCAAATCTATGCCTAGAATCTGGACTCTCAAACTACTACACAATGCTTTCTTCAAAATATCACAGTGTAGTTTAAATACATTAGAATCAGCCTATCCTTTAGAACAACAATTACTACTATGCTGTTAGCAAATCCCATTCCTGGGTCTAATATTTAAGATCTTAATCTCAACTTGTTATGGAATGAAGTAAAACTTTCAGGTATTAAACAATTAGGTTGGTTACCCAATTCATTATTTCTTTTCACTTTTTTAAAAGCTAGTATTTATGGAGAAACTATACATAAACACAGTTCCAGGCATGATGTTAGTGCTGTGACCAGAGTTAGACAAAGCCATGACAGAAATGTTCAGTATGTATGAAAGATACAGCCCTGAAAAAGAAAACAATTTGAGGAGAACCCAGAATTGAATGAAGAATGAATAGATCAGTTGAATAATATCAGTTGGTATAACAATACAGAACTGTGTTGTATCGACTACCGTGTCAGTAGTTTTAAGAATACTGTGTTAAGAACACTAAGAGCCATGCTGGGCGGGCCTGGGAGGAGTAAAGAAGCTAATTCACCTTTCCTGTGAGCCAACCTGTGTACAGGCTGGGAGATAAGAACAGCCCCCCCACACCCCCAGCCTCATAAGAAACCAGCTGATCCAGAGGACAGGTTGAATTGATAGCAACAGAGGTAGCAAAACAACTTAATGCTT
>RJWM01013539.1:0-53045 GCA_004363535.1 Dasyprocta punctata
CACTCACACCTTTTATTCGTAAGTTATGTTTCCTTGGGTTGTCTTGCAGCCATTGCACTGCCACTTCCAGATTTCTAATTATCTTGAGAAAGTCTCTCCTTTCTTTTTCCCAAGTTTTCATTCTTTCTTCCAGATACGAAAGTCTATCCTTAGTTTCCTTCAAGTGGTTCTGCCAACTTTTATTGGAGTCTTTGATGTCTTGGTAGTCTCTCTGAATCTGATTAATGCGTTCTAATTTTTTATTAGTTTCATTCTCAATTTCCTTTGATTTTTCATCCTCCACCTTTCCTGCTATGTTTCCTTTAGAGGCACTTAGAGATTCCCTGATTATGAGTTTCATTTCAATTCTCAGTTGGGTTAACAGTGCTGCTTTAATTTCTTTCATAGCTTCGTGGAGTTGTCTCCCCACTTCTGTTGTCAACTCCTCTGAGAGTTTAATTTTTGGACTCCCGACCATTTCAGCATTAGCGTCCCCGGAATCGGTTCTGCTTGTATCGGAGTCAGGAGAGCGCCCTCTGCCTTTCCGTCTTGGCATTTTCCTGGGCTCGCCAGTGAGGCCGTGTTGGTCCACTGCCTCTCCCAAGCCTGTTTCTGCTCCGTGAATGTCTACTGCGGTGTGCGAGAGGATGGGGCCGCTGTCTGGTAAACCGTACAGGGCCGTCCGCCAAACCTGCTTTATCACCCCCAGGGCACCCACGCCGTTTCCTCCATGGCCTTCCAGGAACCGTGCCTAATTAGGTGCAGTTCTGGTCTCAAGATGGCTGTCCCTCGCTCTCCCTTGGGGGTGGGGGGCTGGGGGCCGCCGGGTTCACTCACTCGCGACCACCTCGCTCCACGGTCAACCGTCGTCCCCGCCGTCCCGCCACACCGTGACTCCACCGGCAACTCCAGCACGTACCAAGAGCACCTGGATCATACCTTCTCAGCTCAGGTCGCAGCGCTGATTGGATTCCGTTCCGGACAGAGGTGCTGCTGGTCTCCGCCTTTATTTCATTCTTTTACTCTTTCTGTGGGCTACAGTTCTCATTTTAGATTCTTCTTGGGTCCAGAGGACCCATCTCCCTCTTTTTCCCTTCTCTCTGTTATTATATTAGTTTATATTCCAGCATTTTGATGGTGTATTCAGGGAGCCTCCTATTTTCCAGTTTTTAAAAAAAAAAATCGCTTTTTTAAATTTGTGGAGAATTTGAACAATCTTGATAACTTTCATTTGTATTTATATTTCAGTATTTTAAAATAGGACTATAGTAATGAGATTTAAGAATATGAGCCTTTGATCCTATCTTCTGCTGCCATTATCCCCAGGTTGTTCATTTTTAATTGTTTTGGGGTATTGTGTTTAAATATTCTGTGTTCACGTATGGCCTCAGAATTGAGCTCATGTTTCTGTGTTCTCCTTAACTGGGCTCCTTTTCTTCTAAATACTGACTAGTGAGCAGGCATATCTTTTCCAGCTGCCAGTCTTGCTTCTGCAGCAAAATTTGGAAGTTCTTACACTGTTGTTAATTGCAGAGAAGCAGGAAATGGAAAGCCTCACATTTTGTGGGAGTTGTTCAGGTTCAAAATACAGTTATGTCCTGTTTGCATCATGATGTAGGGGAGAAGGATTATTCTTCCCATGACCCTCTAGGTTATACAGTTGAATAAAGAAATCTTTATTCTTTTTGGGGTCCTAGGCTACATTTCTAGCCTTGTCCCACTCATTTCCCCCTCTTCTGCTGTTGCTTGACTGGGTTATATCTTCCCCAGGAAAGATGTCTTACAAAGGCTTGCAGAAATTCTTACTGTCCTTCAAAATTTTGTGTAGTATTCCATGCTACAGTGACACCTTTTCTGGGCTTCCATATGTTTTTGGGGTTGCTGTATTCTATTGTGTGCTTGCCCATCTGTCCACTAGACTTTTCTTTTTCAAATGAATTTTGAGTCGTCATCATATATCAGGACATATTGTTGTGATATTTCCAAGAGTCGAGAGAAGGTATTCCTTGGCCCATCATTTCTTGGGAGAATGACAGTAAACCCCAGCTTATTTCAAACACAGCACTCATGACTGGAGAGAAAAGCTGGAGAAATAAAGAATGAAGCAAGTACAGCACAATCTTGGAAAAGTAGTAATTGGAAACAAAGGGAAATGGGTAAAGTTGAAGACACACATTTGGATTTAATAATCGTTTTCCACTTTTAACAGAGAATGATAGATGCTTTGAGACTGGGCAAGTTTGAAAGGTGAGGGGTTTTTAAAGATCAGTTCTAATCAACAGGTCTGGGGTACTACAGTGTGCACAGAAGATATGCAGGCTGTAAAGTGTATGTTTCAGGAAACTTTGTAGGAAGAAACCTGACAACTGATTGAGTACTGGTGACTGTGCTACTCTTTAACAGAGCTTCAGAGTAAATTTATAGCTTAGGGAAAGGAGGACAAAGCTGGGCAATTTTGTGTCATTTGTATGGTATGGCTTAAGCCCACAACAGAACTAATCATTGGAGTTGTACAGATTATTGAACAGAAGTGAGGAAGTTTGTGCTTCACAGAAATGTCGTGTTTACAGAGTTGTGTGTATTTTCAGGTTGGAATTTTAACTGTGGTAAAAATAAGGGTCGTTTTATTAAAACAGTGGGATGCTGTGTATTTCCAAGAATGTGGCATTCATTCTTAGTGTCACACACTCACTATTTTTTATGAGCTTTTGATTATTATTTAAAATACAAGGTAAATATTTTAAGATTGTCAAATACATTACTATTTGGATAAATCTTTCCACAGATTTATGATACATATTTTTTCTCTAGATATAAATTTTAGTTCTAATATTTTTTGTGAGTTACTGAAAGATTGGCATTACATAGTTTTATGTAGTTGTCTGTATATAACTGTAGTCTACTTTTGTGGCCAGTGTAAACAAGAATATTTGTAACACCGTTTTTTCTCATTTTGCTGTTGTGAAAGTATGGTTACAGTCAGTAGTTGACGAAGTTGGCTAAGTAGATCTTTCAGAACTTTTCTACTTTGCAACTCGTTATGGCTTGTATCTAGATGTCTCCCCAAAGACTCATTGCTCAGATGAGTGGCTAGATCTAGGGCATATGAATATGGATTAAGGTTGTGTGATAATTGGATTAGTTCACTGATTAGTTAGCCTTGTTTTGGGTGGGTAATTGGAAACCCCACTCTGGGTGTTTGTGGCTCCAACCATTAGGCTTGTAGCCTCCATGGAATGTAAAGGGACAGAAAGAAGTCAGGCTTGTTTCCTGGCTGCCCTGCCATGGACTGTTTCTTCTGCCATCCATCTCTGCCATGCCACCCTGCTTTGGAACCAGCTAACCAGGGACTGAAATCTCTGCATGTGTGCTGACATAAAGTTTTCTTCCTCTGACTTGTGGGTATTGGGTACCTTGTCCCAGCAACAAAGAAGTAAGTAAGACACAGCTATACAAAACAGGAGTGTGTGTTATAAGACCTCCGAAATATGTTGTGTGGAAAACCAAAAAGGTGGTTAATGAATAATTTTTTAAAAAATGTGGCACTTTGAAAAAATTATTTTTTAAAAATGCAAATTGATAGAAAAACAAATGGAAAGATACACATGACTAACTGTAAGTAGTCTATGGTCAGTGGCATTAATTTGAAGACTATACAGGGGAAGGAATTCTTCATCTTTTATACAACCTATATATATGCTGTTGGAATTCTTTTTAATAAAACTTTTCATAAATTACTTTGTACTACTTGAAAAGATCCAATCAAATTATTGAAGTTCACTAGTGTCTTTGTCTATAACTGTGAACTAATACCTAAGTACGTCTAACACAGTAGAAGTACTCTGAAATCTGTCTACTTTAGGGTCCTTAAATTATACCCAAAAATGTCACATTGAGGGAGAAGAATGGCATAAATGTGTCTCTATATGCTGGTAGTATTTTTTAGTATTCAAGCGTATTATAATGAGTAATGTGTATCTAGTTAAGGATCATTCCCTCATTGATTCTGAAATGGAAGTAAATGTCACTGATACAGATTAATTAATATATACCTGAAATACTAAGTAGAATTCTGTTCTGCAAATGTATTCAGACAGAATAGTGTTCTTTGTTTAAAACTTGAAATTGTATATTGACTTTAAATATGATGTATGATACATTTTTTTATCATTTTCATATAATCAAAACTCACTATTAGGCTCTGTAAATTGTACCAAGGACTATGATGCTTAAAAGTAAGGTATTTTATTACTTTTGTTTTCAAATTAGATTCATGGATAGTGTAGATCATTTACCAGCAGAGGGCAGCGTCTCATAAAGTTTTGTCTGCCATGCCATTTAGATGGAGAGGGTTTGTTGTAGTTTGGTAAGAGTGTGTTTTGGAAGATACTAATTTTACATTTGTAAGTGGTATATTTTATATCAAACCTCATATGATAAAAGGGGATGTAACTTAAGGAATCAGAATTTTTTGGGGATATTTAAATTATTATTTATATTCTCTAGATTGTTTTTAAAAGGAATGCATGCATCTAATCTAACGTGTCATCAAAATGAAGTGCATTGTTTTGTGAAATGAAGTTATAATTTGCTTCCAAATGCACTGCAATATCTTTAGAGGTTTGAGCCCTATATGTTCGGTATTGCTGTGTGAAGAGGGCACAGGTGGTATATACAATACAAAATTAAAGTAGAATTTATTGGGGGGGAAAACCTGCAAGTGGAGAAGTAGCAGTGTATGCAGGCCTACCAGCTCTCTTTCTCCAAGCAGAGACAGCTGGGAGGGGGCTTCACTGGAATACCCAGCGTCGTTTGTTCCTTTTGTTCTCCAGTTGTCTCTGGAGGAAAGGGGCAGAGCATGTCTGTGTGATTAACTATCATGGCAGCTTCTGAAGTGAGGATGTTGTCTTGCTGGAGCCTCAGGACTGCTGAGGGGACTGTGCTCTAGGCCTCTCTTTCCCTGCCTGAGTTCAAATTTTGACCTTGTCATTCATAGCTAGTATTATCTTGGGCAAGTCACCTATAAATTGGTATATTATCAAATTGGGGTAATAATAGGTCAGTTGTAATGATTAAATGAGATAATTAATGTAAATAACTGGCATATAATGAACATTTATCTGTTTTCTTTTCCATGGGACATTGATGTCTATGAAAGTTTTAAAAAAGACTTGGAAACCTCTTTGTCTCCAGTTGTGATGTGGTGATGATCTTGAGTGCATTCTTGCATTTTTGCTTACCAGATATGCTCCAGAAATTACAAAAAAAAAAAAAAAACTCTTTAGAAATCACATGAAACATAGTAACAATGCTAAAACCCATTTTAGAGTATTAGCAAATACAGAGTATAATTCATAGGTGGATATGTATAGGAAAAGGAGAAAGGTTTGCTCTTAACCAACTCTAGCACTCTTTGGAGTGCTGTCTTTGAGTCTAGGGTTGTGGCTGAGAGAGCAGAGTTGGCTGTGCAGGTGGGAGGTGGGGAGCCACAAAGGTCTGTACTTACTCCTCCTTTGGAGCAAGAAGGCTTGCGAATGTAGCATGTTTCTTGAATGCTTATAGATCATTAATCTGGATGTGCTGTGACCATGTGATCCAGTACCTCTAGTGGCATCAACGTGTACAGGGGATAGAAATTTCATTTTATAAACTTAAGTTATTTAGCAGTGGCTATGAAAAATCACTAGAGGAATAAATGGATCTTTGCCACTGGCTGATGTTTCAGAGACTGCTTGCATTTAATGCTATGTCCAAAATGATAGAATACCCTTCAGTTTTTATTTCTCTATATAAAAAATTAAGCCAAAGTAAGTTTTTTGTTTTTTGTTTTTGAAGACCGGGTCTCATTCTGTAGTCCAGGTCCTAGACCTTATAGTGATCCTCCTCTGTTAGCCTCCCAAGTGCTAGGATTACAAGGGCATAGCTCCACCTGGCTCTATTTGTATTTTTAATATGGCACTTATTGTGAAATATTTAGTGAAACAAGTTGCTAAATATATACCCTTATTTTAACACATGGAATATTTTAGAGTAAATTTGACAGCTAAAAATAAGGTGAAGATGGTTGAAGGATAATAAATGTAGATTTCTCACATAAAATTCTATATGACTGAAATATTTAATGTTAAATATATTGAATTTCCAAGTGGTACATGATTGGACTCCATAGAAGAGACAGGCAGATTTGAACTAAATTTTAAATAATTGCAATCAAATAAACAGGCATGCTATTTATACTACACGAGAGGTGATCAATTAACATCCTTAATAAAGTACCTCTCCAGCTAATTCACAAATGTTATTTAAAAGCAAATTAGTGAAAAAGAAAATATAGTTAGTCAAATATTGATACATTTCAGGGCCGAATATAAAATTTCAGTGAATATTTAAAACAATACACAGTATTTTAAGGAAAGTTGGTGCATTTAGAGTGCTGATTGGCATTTACTTTCCAATATGAGAAGGTTATAAGTTTCTCTTGCCATTAGGGATACTTTGGTGGGCAAATATGAGATACTGCATTACCTTAAGGTATAAAGAATTTCTCATTCTTATTTATTACTAAAATTCATTGAGCTCTTTTGTCAGGCATAAAACTTATAGTAACTTGTTTAATTTTTACAACTGCCTTTAAAACTGGTAGTGTTATTATCTCCATGTTTTAGAGAAGAAATTAACAGAGGAATAATTGTGGGTCACTATACAGTGAAAAGAGGAAAAGTGATGAAAACATATGTAGCTCAGAAAGCAGAAATATAGTTAGATAATAACTACATGCCATGAATTGAATCTCACTAGCAGCAAAGAGGTGAATGTCACTTTAAAAAATTTTTTTTATTTTAAAAAGGAGAAAACCAAGGAAAATAAAAACAGAATAAAACCAATCAAAATAAACCAGTATAAGTGATACAGGAATTCAAGACCTTACAAAACCAGCAATAGTTACCGTAATGCCTTTTGTTGTCTTTAGAATATGACTTTGGACATAGTAAAAATTGAACAGAACAGAATAGGATAGAAACAATAAAAACAAAACAATGAATGCAGTAAAGGACTTCAAAACAAGCCAGTAGTAAATACAGTGCGGCTACCATAATATGTCTTGCAATCTTTCAAATAGCTGTTCATGCCATCAGATTTAATGTAATCAAACAAAACAAAAGAGAATAATACCTTACTCTAATTTATAATATATGTATATTTTCAAACATAAAAGGAAAAATATCTTTTATGAATAATACCCAGCCCAACAAAACAATGAAAATGATATGGTTTCTCTGCTTGGGTCACTTCCTTTTGAGGTCTGGTTCTCTCCCTGCAGTCCGTAAATGATGCTGACTCGAGAGGCTTGGGAGTGGCTGTCCCCATTTGGCAGCAGCCTGCGCATGGCACTGGTTTCTAGGCGGGGATCACCTCCCAGGTGAGGGTGAGACCTGGTTCTTTCCCCGGTGAATGTCACTTTTCACTTCACATCTCAGATTGGCAAAGAGGACAGGTGAATATACCCAACGTAGCTAATGTCTTTGCAAATCAGTGCAACTCCATGAATTGGTCCACCAGCTTTAGATGTGTGTGCCCTGTGACTCTACACTTTGCGTCTGGGAATTTGTTCTATGGAAATAATTGGTTGCACCAAGATTCCTTTATTGGGAGAGTCATCGGAGTGTTGATTATGAAACTGGAAAATGGGTTGCAAATATGTGTCTTAACACAAGGGATGTTGAATAAATTGTGTACATCTACCCATGACATGTTAATCAACATTAAAATGATGTAGGTTTGTATTTATTGATATAGACAGATGTTTATAATATACCGTGAAGGATCAAAAGCAGATTACAGAAGGAGATATTTTTCCTTTTATGTTTGAAAATATACATTTATTATAAATTAGAGTAAGGTATCCTTAAACTTTGGCTCATAATCTTTGGCAGGATTTTATATAAAAAAGTTAAACAAATTGTTTTGAAAAAGGACTGCCTTACTGTATTTTGCTTGTAAATTCAGGTGTTAAAGTATTGCATTTACTTCAAGTAATATATAGGCTCAATTGATGAAGACCTTTTTAGTGGATGTAAAAATTCCAGAGTCTAGAAGAAGATCCAAAGCCACGTGTGGTGGTATGTACCTATAATCCCAGCACTTGGGAGGTTGAGGTAGGAGGATTGCTGTGAGTTTGAGGCCAGCTTGGGCTACAAAGTCCATTCAAGGCTAGCCTGAACTACACAGTGAGACCCTATCTCAAAAAAGACCAGGGGTAGGGGGAGGAAGAAAGAAAGAGAGAAAGAAGGAAAAAAAGAAAGAAAGACAAACAAGAATCTCAGCTAGTTGTGGTGGTGCTTGCCTGTAATCCTCAGGATCACAAATTTGAGCCCAACCTGAGCAAGATAGTGACTTACCCAGGCCATGTTTCAAGATTAAAAAATGAAAAAGCACTGGGGATGCAGCTCTGTGTGAAGGCCCTGAGTTGACTCTCTACTACCATACAAATGAACAAATTGTTGCATAAATTGGAGTTTCCATAATGTTGTAGATTTGAGGCTTTTGCCTGTTTTCAACCTCATACGAAAGTAGAAATATTGAGTACATGGAATCCCTGAGTGCATATCTCTGATATCTGTGATGACTGTGAGCTGTTAAGCTAGTTAATGACTTTGATGTATTGCTTACTCTGATTAACAAATAAGTGTATTAGGGAATTTTAGAATTAATAGTGTCAAAGAGTTTAAATTTATCTCCATCTTTTTCACGGTACATTTCACTTCCTACCTGTACTTGATAAAATCAGGCCTGCTTAATAATATTAGCATTTGTATGAAAATGTTCTTACTTCAAGCAAAACAGGGATTTGACAAATCTCCTAGATCTCTGAAATAATTTATTATATCTGCAGTCTTAATTAAAATTTGTTGGTCATGGAGCTTTTGTTGAGGTAGTATTGTGAGGGGTATTCATGAACCTGTGTGATGTAGCTGGCTGCCTTTGGTGCTGCAGGACATGGGGAATAGACTGATGCTGGGGCTGAGGGAGGAAGTGGTAGAGATTGTCTGCTGAGAGAGGAAGCCACCTCTGCTGTGGATCTGAGTTTCAGGCCAGGTATCATGAGTGTGTTGTGCAGTTTCTTGTTTACCGTTGCTGGGGTCCTGGATCAGATTCCATAGATCTGAGATCTGTGAGAGAGGTGGAAACCCAGTCAGTCAAACTATGTATCAGGGGTTCTCCCAGAGGGTGAGACAGAGTGGAGGCATAGGGAAGTAGCAAGTGACCTGAGGTAAGAGGTTCTCTCCAGGTGCATGCAGAGCTGGGGGTAGGGTGGGGGTGTGCTGTATGGTGCTCCATGTCACCTGGTAGGTAACCTTATCTCTCATACCTTTTCCTTACCCATCCTTGCCTCCCATCCCACACTTTTAGCCCTTTTTCCAATCAAGCTGCTCCTTCCCAATCTGACACTTTGTAGGCCAAGGCTCTGCATTGCTGTCCCTTCCAGCAGGCAACATCCTTGGTCTGCAGGGCAATAGTATTGTCTTACAGGGTCATTCCGAGAACTAAGTGAAAAAATACACACTGTGCCAGCCTTCCTCAGCGTGTTCTGAGTGGGCTGTGATCTTTGTGGCAAGTTTTCTGGAGCTGTTGCAATTCTCCTGTTCATTGTAGAATAAATGAGCCAAAGACCCTGGCCATGTATGGCAAATAAAAACAGAAGTGCATGTTAATGTAAATGAATAGAGTGGTGTATGGGTTTGATTCTATGTCCTCCCAAAGTCTCATGTAATCCTGGCATGGACAGAGCTGAGTCTGGTGTTTGTCTAGTGCTGGGATTGGTGATGTGAGTGCTGCACCCACCCAGGGGTGGAGCCAACATGCATAGTAAGGGCGGGAGGAACGCGTGTCTTACTCTCTCTCTTGATGGTTTGCTTGCCATTGTGGAGGCCATCAGTGGCTGCCTTGCCACACCATGCTGCCTTGGAGCCAACTAAGTATGGGCTGAAACCCACGAGGACTGTAAGAAATAAACCTTTCTTTCCCTAATTTTGGGTGTCAGGTGTTTTGTCCCAGCAATGAGTGAAAAGTAACTAAGACAAGTAGATTGAAGGTACAGGAAACCTAAGTACAAAATTACTACTTTCTTAATCTGAAGGGTGATGTTTGGGACCTTAGGATATGATAGGATAGAGAATGCATATATTCCCAGCTTTGTTTGTTAACTACTTTTTGTTTTGTTGTAGTATGAAAGCATTTCTTTGTAAAATAGGAGGTTTTGTGGTTTTTTTTGTAATGAGATTCTACACAGGATATCTTGTATTATTTGTGTCTCCTGACTTGATGGTTTTTCTCATGGATATGTGCTTATGTTCTCTGTGAGCTGTTTTTCTTTCTTTTTATACTTATTTGATAAAGAAATAAGAAAGAAAGAATAAATGTTTGTACCAACATTTTGTCATTGATGTTTTAAGAATTGTAGTATTCTATTCTTCAAGTTTTTCATGTGATATCTTCTATGTTGTTGCAAATCAGTGTACATTTTCATGGGCTGAGAAATTTAACAAAACAAAGCATGGTACTTGCCACATCAGTCCTCTTGTTGGAATGAATTGGCACATGAAATCTGCAAAATGATTGAGAAATACCCTTAATTTAGTAACAGTTTTAATTCCGTGTTTACAACTAAGCAAAACAGTAGTATTTGATAAAGGAAAACTAAATCTTCAGGTTTTTCCCCCCAGGTAATATAAGCCAATTTTATTTTTTACAAATTAGCTTTCCAGGGATGCAAAATGCAAAATGAAAGTTCTTGCGTAAGAGTATTTCCTAGTGTTAATGTAAGCAGGTTGATTTAAACTTTAAAAAAAAAAAGAAGCATATAGTGAAAGAGTCCTGCTTGTTGTATTGCAGTGCAACATTTAAAACATCTTTTAGACCATGCCAGTGGGTACAAAGAATACTTTATGTGCAGAATGCTTCTCCAGTGAGGTTTGTGGGAGACAGGTGAAGGAATGTGACCAGCCCCTCCTCTGAGTGGTCCTGCTTTGGTGGGTGTGGGCAGCTCCTCTTCTTAGGGCAGGTGCAGGACGCCCTGACTGACAGATGCTCTGCCTGCACACCTTCTCTTGCATTCTATCAGGGAAGCAAGTACATGGAAAAAATTGGACAGCTTTTACTTCATTAAATAAATGTGATAATACACATAAGCAGAATGAAAACGTCCTGATGAATATTCAGATACTTACTTTTAAAAATAAGAGTATATCTATTTCTGCAGGTATACTGATGTTAGAATTTCTGATGGTTTATATAAATTAAATGAAAACATTATTAATGTAGATGCAGCAGATAGTGTGACACTTGTGCACAGGTGATAAGGGTCAAGGTGCTAAGTGCTCTTAGGAGCAAACATACTTACTGCTTTTCCATTGGAATTTTGTTCTCTTTGTGTGCAGTTCAGAGTCCAAGACTGTTCTTTGTTTGAAATACAAATTTCTTATTTTTCAAACTTAAAAAAATATTGTCTTAAACATTAATAACAGAATAAATCACTTCCTATCCATTTGATACCCTAATGGTATGTGTTTTAGTCACTTTCTGTTGCTGAGATAAAATACTCGACACCCAAAGTTAAAGAAGGAGAAGTTTATTTGGTAGCTCTAAGTTTGTAGAGATTTCAGTTCATGGCTGGATCTAAGGCAGGCTGACTTGGCAGAGGGTCTTGGCAGAGGAGAAACAGTTCATGGCTGGCAGAAGACAGCAAAGCTGTGAAGTACGAGCAGTAAGTGACAACAGCAGCCCTCTTCCTGTCCCTTGTATTCTATCCAGGCTACCTGCCCTTAGTAAGGGTAGCAGTCACAACCAGGATGGGGCACCCTTAATCCTAGCATTGCACCATGAATCCCAGCATCACATCCTTAATCCCAGCATCATACACTCTAGATCCTGCTACCTCCAAAAAGCACCATCTGTGACCACGTCAGGTTTTAGGAGGACATCTGGATACAAGTCATAAATAGTGTTCTATATATGTTTGGTAAATTCAGTAATTATAATGAGGCTATAGAGCAGTGTTGGTGAACCCTTTGGAGACTGAGTGCTGAACTGCCACTCAAAACCCACTTATTTATTGCAAGGTGCCAACACTACAATTAAGTCTAAATACTAAGTCTTTAGTTTAGAAAAAACAACTGTACATTAACATCTTTTGTCTTAAAAGAAAAGTACAATAACATACATGCCATAGGTTTGCCTTCACTGTCATAGAGGTATTGGGCTAACTCATAAAGTGTGCTTTAACATGAACGCGAAATATCAGGGAGAGGTGGAGCTTTTAGAGAGCCATTAGGTAATAAGGATTCCAACATGTGCATTGGATTACTACCTGTACCAAAGGGTAGAGCATCTTTCTCCATCCTTTCTCTGTACACTGAGGACCCAGAATTGCGAGCCATAAATTTCTAAGTTACTCAATCTGAGGTATTTTGTTAATAGCTGCTTGAAAAAACTATGACGTTCTGGTTCTGATTTGGGTATCTATCTTTGTTTTTCAATTTCTAGGATTGTTGGTAGATAAATTTACAGGAATGGAGCACAAATTTGAAATTTTTATTAATTTAACTTATCAAAATTAATGTGTTAAAAGTTCCAGAATGATAGAATTTCCTATCCCTGCCCTCTTTGGCGGTGCAATGAACTAAATCCAGGGAGTGCTGAGATATACCTCAGTCCTTTTTATTTTATTTTGTACAATTTTGAAACAAGATCTTGCTTGCTAAAGTGGCTAGGCTGGCCTCAAATTTAGTATTCGCCTGCCTTAGCCTCTCGAGTATCTGGCATTACTGGTATGTACCCCTTGCTTGGGGTCCTTTTTAGCTGAGAAAAGATAAACTTTCTTTACTGCTTCACAGATACTTGATCTTGTTAACTTGTTAGAATGCAGCATATCTTATTTTATTTTTGTGATTTAAGTAGACAAGAAGCACATTAGATAAAATGAGTGTTCTCGCATCTACCTACAAGCATTTGTTTTAGCAGTTCACACTTTTCTGGGAGAGCATTAGGGGGTTGCAGGTAAATTAAGAGAAAACAAAAGAAGTTGACCTTCCTCTGAAGCAATCATGTTCACTGTATTATCTTCTGACTACTACTGTGATGAGCATTCGGATATGCTTGTCGCTTTGAGGTTGGGGGTTAAATTCCTTTTCTATTCAAAAGACAGAAAATGACTATTGCTGTCTTATCATTAAGAAATCACTGTCCTAATTATAGTTGGCATTTTCAATTCCTTTGGCAAGATTTGATTATTTTTAACTCCTAAAACAGAGAACAACAAGCTTGGAAAATATCTGTTTGTCTTCCTAGAGTCTGCTCCTTGTTTTTTTGTTTCCTTGAGTGGTGCAACCATGTATGTTAATCTTGGTGAGTTTGTATTGAACACATAGTGTTTGAAGAAGAAGGAAGGTACCAGTTAAACACTTGCGACTTTCTTTGCAAGCTGCCTATTAATCAATAGAGCTGATGGGACAGGTTGTGGTCATGAAGGACGTTTGCTGGATGTGTCAAGCTCACAAAGCCTGCTTTTATCACTGATTAATACTGCTATATAGGTACAAGGTAGTCTGGGAATACAGAATAGGGAGAATTTAATTCTGGGGTGGCATGGAATGAAAAATTTTGTGAAGATCTGATATCTCATCAAGTGAAGAGTAGATGGAATTTTATCAGTGTTGGTGGTTTGGAAGTGGGTCTGGAAGGAGGAAGTCAACAGCTTCAGTAAAGGTGAAAGCAGTTGTTTTGGTAGTTGGCTGTGTGTAGTTTGAGGTGCTGAACACTTAGAATGGTGGGTGGAGCCAGGCCATGAAGTACTTTGATTGTTATACCAGGAATAGGGAGATACTGCTTTTTATTGGCTAATTTTTTTGATCATATGATTTCATTTACATTTATTCAGCAAATCCATATTAAACTCGAGTTATATTTTGGGTAATTTGTAAGTGAGAATAAAATATGAATAAAACTAGGTCCTGCCCACAAGGAAATTTTAGTAGGATGTCTCATTTTATTTCTACTTAAAGCGTTGACTATAGCACAATTATTTTATTTATTTATTTAATTTTAAAAACAAAAAAAGATTAAAGATGATGATACAAAATTTTAAAACAAAATAATAGATTAACACTGGTTAATATATCGTGTATTGTTATCTTCAAAGTAGTTGTTCAGATTACAAGATACAGGCATAAAAATGATCAAACAGTTGAACATTGAAAACAACTGTTCTTTTTGATGAACTAACAGAGATTAGTAGTATAGTTGTTTATCTTGTGTGTGTGTATATATATACACACACACATTCTCACACACATATATGAATATATAAACAGACAATCTTTTCCCTTCTTTCTTTTCTTCTAAATATAGCACAAATATTAAGACAATTGTGTCTCCTAAAATACCGTTATATTTTAAGAAATTTTGGTCCACTTTAAATATATTCTGTTGTGGCCAAGAATTTTCAAAGAAGTGACACCATTTTTTATAGTGTTCGGTGGATGATCAGCTGATTTCAGATTACAGAAGAAACAGCTTGGTTCTGTTACACAATGGTGGGTCTTGAGGGGATTCTTTGTGGGTTCTCAGAGTCCTGAGCAAAGAACTGGACAAGACACAAAGACAAGCTTGTGAGAACACGCATTTATTGAAGGAGGAAAAGAAGTTGGTTCTGTAGAGAGTGAGCAGATGGTGAACAGGCACACAGTGGCCATGAGAATAAAGGAAGAGGGTCTTTTGTATCTGTAATTCCTGGGTTGGCTTTTTCATCATGTAAATAAGGCATTGGAATTACTGTCCTGGCAAAAACTTACTTGGCCTGGTGTCAGATTTAAGCTGCCCTATCAAAGACTTGCTTGGCTTCCCACCAGGTCTAAATGAAGAATTGAAAATAGCACTTTTCTGATTTGTTGTACGTACAGTGCTCAGGAGCTACAGAGCCATACTGGATCCTGTGTTCTCCATGGCTCTGGTAGGTTTTGCCAGATTGGTTGATTTGTCCCAGTCCTTATTCCTATCTCAGTTCCATTGATTTTTTTCTTTCTGATTTTGGAGAAATGATATGAGGTCCAATGGAAAGAGACACTCACTCATATCCCACCCACTAAGATTACTGATACACAAGTTTTTTAAATTATGCAACGGGTTTATTAGGAAAACATAGAAGATCAGAGACTTCACAGTACCTCTCTGTGCACTGGAGAACTGGAAGATTCAATAGCTACTCAAGGATTTTATTTTTTAATGCGAGAGTTAAGAGGGCCAAACATTGTTTACACTGGTATAAATCACTGTCTCTGGCAGGAATGAGGTGGAGAAGGCGGGCTATTCAGCATGAGGTGAAGGGCTATGGGAGAAGCCTGCAGGGAGGCTGGGAAAGGCGGCACTTGCCTGGTCTGCATCTCTTTCGCTGATCTTATCCCTGGCTTCACTCCCCCCTTTAAGCTTGTGATCTTAATACGCGCATCATCTGTATTCTCTGTCCCAAGCTTTCCACTCTGTCATTTTAGCTTAGTCTCTGCATGCCCCAGCTGTAGCACTATTTGGAGCCCAGCAGGAACGAAAATCCGTTGATTCTACTTTTTACACTGACTCACCACGCTATGCTCTCACTTTGTCTGGCTTTCATTCCATGATCTGTTATTGTAATCCAGCCCTTGCCTTTCTTTTTCTCTTCCATGCACCCCTAGCAAAACTCAAGCTATTCCTGTGATGTTCATGCTTGCTTCTGTGCACCTGGGTGTGCTAGGGGACCATTCTATTTCCTCTCCCCAAATACAAGGTTTGGGTCATAATGCTTAGTAGTCTAGCTGCATTTGTCTGGTCTGCTAGCTCTCCTGTCTTTTCTTGTCTCCATCTTCATTCTATTCTAATTGCCTTCCTTAGAACTAGCTAACTGTGGACTGAAACCTGTATGAACTGTGAGCCAAAATAAACTTTTCCTTCTTTAACTGTGGATGTTGGGTATTTTGTCTCAGCAATGAGAAAGGAAATTTAAGAGATGCCTTGTAATCCAACTGCTTTCTTCTAGTCTACAGCTCTCCCCTTGTCTTCCCTGTCTCCATTTTAATTCTGTGAGAATAGTCTTGCTTGTCATTTCTCAGGAAATAGAGGACTTCTACAATTCCAACCAGCTCATTTACCCTCGTATTGCCCCAGTGCCCATGCACTTGGCTTCCCAGGCTATTGCCCTGTTATCACCCAGGGTGAATTGTTTATGCTTCTGTATGAGGCCACTTGTATTCTTGACATCAACTTCTCTTGAACCTTTAAAAACATTGTCTTACCATCTCCACTCTTTCTTTTTTTTTTTTTTTAAATTAAAAAAATAAAAATAAAGAGCAGCTCATATCGCCCTACCTATTTTACCTTTAGTTGCCCATACTTCAGGATTTATTTCTGTCTATACAAGGGGAAGACAGCATACTTGACCCGGGTGCATATATATTATGGTATTTAAACATGGTAAAATATCTCTCCCTAAGAGGGGAACTGGACTTTCAGGCATAATAAAAAATGACTGTGTAAAAAGAAAACCATCCCAGTTACAGCCGAAGGGTTGTGAAAAATAGCAAATTACCTCCTCTGTAGTGACTCTTTTCACTGAGGTATGGTGACTAGAAGGAAGGCCAGGATTGAAAAGGACTAAGAAGCTTGCACCAGTATCCAGCAATAGGCTGTTTTCTTTTCCCTCTATAGTCATGATTACCCGGGGCTACTCCATGGAGATGACAGTCGGGCCAGAGGTATAGGGCAAAGAGTGGCCCAGGGCCCTTCAGTCTTGTTGGACCAACTGATAGGATGGATTCGAACTCTAGGGCCTTGATCTTAAAGGGCAGTCCACCCTCCAGTGGTCACCTTTGCTGTTAGGGCATGGTCACACTTTCTTATGCATCATCAGTTTTTCCTTCTCTTTAGTAGGCTCATCAGCATATGCTATTATTTCTCTCATATGAAAAAGATCCTCTCTTAATTCCTCATGCCCCTTTACCTGTAACTCCCTTTCTTTGCTTCTCCTTTTAGAAATTTGCTCTAAAAAAAGAATTGTAGAACTGGACTTGGTGGCCCACTCCTGTAATTCCAGCAGAGACAGGAAGATCATTGTGGGTTTGAGGATAGCCTGGGTTACGTAGCAAGATTCTGTCTTTAAAAAACCAAAGAATAAAACCCCGAACCCCAAAACTACCCAGAATTAAAGAATTGCATATATTTCCTATTTTAACTTTTTTATTTTTGAGACAATCTCACTGTGTGAATAAGACTTGCTGTGTGGTTCACAGGTATCCTCTTGCCTTTGCCTCCCGAGTGCTGAGGCTATAGATGTGCGCCACTATGTCTGGCCTCTTCTTTTAAAATTTTTTTAACATTCTTTTTAGATAACACAGTTTTTGGCACCCCCCCTCCCCTATTAGAGCTACATTTTCCCCCCAGAATCACTGGTGGCCCAAATATTGCTAAATTTTTATTTATTAGTTTTTACTTCCCTTGACACACCAGCATTTTATAGAGTTGTTTATTTTGCTCTGTTGTTTACTAAATGAATAAATGAATAATTACAATGGCAGAATGATGTATACAGACTTTAATTGTCCCTAGCTCAGCATACTTTTAATTGACCACAATAAGTGTTCATGAATTTCTATCCATTACTTACCTGTACTTTTTTAAAAATAAGGAACACTAATCTTTTCCAAATGTACTGTGCCTTGAAAGAGTGCCATGTGCCAGTGTCCAGAACCTGTGGATGGGGCTGTCGTAGTTATCATCGTGGGTAACCTGCTGCTCTCTATTTCCACGGACGCATTCCTATGCTTAACTATAGTTGCAGTTTCCATTAAAAGAAGAAGTTGAATTCTTGCAAATTATCAACTAACATCCTCAACAAACAGTCTTCCCAACATTTCCTAATGTGATGAAATTAAAAATGTCCTTAAGATTCTTTCACTTTCAGAAATAATAGAACATCAGCTAGAAATGAGAGATGTGATGCTTGTTAATGTCCCTTTCTGGTCGAGTCACTTGAACTGTGCATTAGTTACAGAACTGGAGGGCATGTTAGATTTATTTCCAAATTGATGGTTCTATATTAATTTAAAAGACAATATCATAGGGTAAGTTCTCAATAAATCCCCTTATTTCTTGTTTTGTCAGATGCTTTTAAGTATCCTCAGGTATGAATTTTCTTCCCTTTAAATCTGGCTGTTTTATACATAACTATTTGATAAAGCCTATGAGAGTTAATGTTTTTATTCTTCATTGTATGCATTTTCCCCTCCCCATCAGCAGCATTTGAATTAGACCGATATTTTAAATCTTGAAAGAATTCTCATGTTGTATTATGAGAAGGCCAGGTCAAGATGCAGTGAGGAGCCAGCTCCTTACTTCTTGGCACTCATTTCTTTGTGTCTAATGATTTTGTACTTTAGTCTCTGAATTTCACTTTGCAATTAATATGAAAAAAGATAGATTGTCTACTATATTTTTTCCTTAATAATAGGTGGTAGAGAATTTCGTTGATCACAGCACACTTCTAATGTATGCAGTTAGTGATCTTTTATTTTCTCCTATTAATTATTTAATTTTTTTGAGATGGGTTTTGAGATTATATAGTTCAGGCTGACCTTGAACTCATGTCAATCCTCCTGCCTCACTCAATCCAGTGCTGGGATTACATGTGTGCCCCACCATGCCTGGCTTTTGGTTCTTTTTAAAAGTAGTTTTGGTATCAAAGTCAGAGTGTTGATGTTTTGAGTTAGTGTATCTCAGGTGTCCTACTGCTGAAGTTCTGAAATGAAGTAGTTGTAGTACAATGAACATTCAAGGAGGGTATTACTCTTTTTAAAATTTTCTAAACCTTCCTTTGAAGATTCAAAATTCCATCTTAAAGCTTGTTGTATTATAACATCTGGGTTAAGAATTGTTTTGTTCGGTAATGGTGCATTCTAACACTCATAATCACCCAGCCCTTTGTATTTTTTATTTTGAGACAAGGTCTCACTGAGTTTCCCAGGCTGGTCTGCACCAGTGAGACATGAGTGCCAAGAAGTAAGGAGCTGGCTCCTCACTGCATCTTGACCTGGCCTTCTCATAATACAACATGCAGTCCTCTGTACTTGAACCTGTAGACTTCCTGCCTCAACATCCTGAGTGACTGGGATCACAAGGAAGTTGTCACTCTTTTAAACTCTTTTGTAGATTCCCAAACTGTGGTTCAGTGGGGCTCATGATCTCATGTCAACATTCCAGGGTTGTCTTTTTTGGTGACCCTCTCACATGAGCACTGAAGAAGAGCTTATGATGGAATCATTGTGATTAGAGAAGCATCGGAGGAGGTGGCTATTATACAAAATTCAGTACGGGAAACATAGCATTTATAAACTCAGCTGGCTTGCTTGATTTTGCCATGGTGAAGCCCACTTCTAAAACAGTCCTGAACTTTAAGGTAGAATGGTGGCTCACCATGGGGTGGCTCACCAGGATCTGTTTTGGAAAGATAACTGCTTCTGTTTTTGTTAATGGAGTGTTCACTATGAGTCATTAGTTACTTTTTTCATTGTCTCAACTAGCATGTGAGTTACTTATGCCTAGTTTTTTTTTTTAATTGCTATTTATGTGTTCAAAATTGTGTTTTAGATTTGCTTTTGTGATAGCTTGAAACGATATGCTATCACTTGCAAAGGGTATCGGGATGTGCAAAAGTGCTGTCTGTTTTTAGTCTTGAGCTGTAGCTTAGCCTGGGCTAATGGGTTTAGCAGCCACTGTGGTAGTTCTTCAGGTACCCTGAATTCTCTTTCCGTGAATTATCAGAGAGTAGATTTCAGAAATAGTCTTTTTTTTTTTTTTTTTGGTACTGGGACTTGGACTCAGGACCTTGGGCTTGCCAGACAGGTGCTTGTGCCACTGAGCTGTATCCCTGGCCCTGGAATAGTCATTGTGAACTGTTAAGTTGGGTAGTCATTGACATTCTGTATGGGCAACATGGCTTCACTTTAGGCAGTTGGATATTAGACAGTTGGTTCATCCTTGAGAAAACCTTTCTTGAGGTTGAAGTCTTCAGCTGTGAGAGGCAGTTTTGGTGGTGATGGGCAATACTAGCCTTGCCAGAACAAGGTAGACCCTAATCTTTATGTGACCTTGGAACAGGTCCACTCAGTCTTTGAAGTTCAATTCTCTCATTGCTTATCTGAGAATATCTATAAAACGTGTTCATGTGAGAATTAAGCCCATGTAAAGTGTTTATAAATGTAAATATGTAGAGAAGCATTTGTTGAGGGATGATTAGCAAAAAAAGGATCAAAATAAAAATGAGGGCCAGGGATATAGCTCAGTGGTGCTGCACCTGCCTGGTAAGAGCAGAGGTCTTGAGCTCAGTTCTCGGTACATCACCTCTAGCCCCCGCCAAAAAAAAAAAAAAAAAAAAGAAAGAAAAAGAAAAATTAGGTGAATGTGAAATCATTGACATTTTTTGCTCTGATAAGATTTTATAGCCAAATTCAGGTTTTTTCATGATCAAAACTATCTCATGTATAGCAACAATTTCAATATAAAAATGTCTTTTTCTTTCTCAAGTGAGAACCATCAGAATCTTTCAAGTCTTAGCTTTAGATCTTCATCTTTGTTGTCTTCTATACTTTATTGTGAACAAAGACTGGTGCTGGGAAAAACATACCCAATACTTTGAAGTATGTTTATCACATACATGAACTAAAGAAGCGTTCAGAATTCCAAGCCACTTGGGATATTCTGAGTGGTTTATTAACAGACACTTTTTATCTGTGAAACTGTATTATAGGGACTTAAAATTTGTTGTTTAGCAGTGAAAATTTAGTTCAGATGATCTAGTCATCCTCAATTGCATTGTCACCCTTTGACTATTGGTCATTTTTCTTATCCATAAACATGATAATATGACTGGTAGTTCCAATTGAATGTGTAGATATCATTTATTTTAATTATTATTAGATTGGTAGAATAACTTTTTGGTAAATCCCATACAAGCTTTTCATCAGTTTCGAGGAGAAAATAAACTTTTCATGTTCTATAATTAATAACTCCCCTGGCCATTTTGACTTGTGGTGATAATGGGATTGATGATAAATGAAATTAATTAGAAAACAAGATGCATAGGAGTTGCCTCTCAAGCAAGAGTCATTCCTCAGAGGCAATCATCCAGTTGCTGTGTGGAGGCTTCCTGAGAGCAGCACACAGAGTTGCTGTTCTCAGTTCTGCTCTTGGGAGGCGCCAGAATGTGCCACTTCTTTCAATTCACAAAACACCTCTCCAAATGTATGAGGATGTTCGGCTTGGATCCCATTTCGTTAGATCGCTTTAAGCCTGTTAGGTCACTGCTAGCAGTGTGTCATTATTTCCTTGCTCCGCCTCAAGGCTCTCTGTCATTATGTTGTTCTAAATACTCCACCAACACTGCTTTAATTATTGAACAAAAACCCCAGGCCAGGCTTTTTTATAATTTCATTCCGTCTTTTCTCAGCAGTGTGGCACCACCTTTCTTTTTGATAATGTTCTGTTCTTGGCACCAACGCCCTTACACTCTTCACAGAGTTGCTACACTCAGTATTTACTCATCTCTCATTCCAATTTGATACTACACAGCTTTTACCAAAGTAATTTTTGGGTCAAATTCAGTAGACAGTCTTCTCATTTTATTCAAGTCCTCACCCTCTTCATCTTTGTGCACATTCTCTTGTTCTTCTCATAGCACTATATTGACGTGTTTTCTTTCAACTTTCTGGCTGTTTTACAGCCTGTATTATCAGACCCTGATACATTACGGACACTCAGAACTCTGTCCTTAGGCCTTTTCTTTCTTTTGCCCTCTTCCCTGTCTTTAAGTTCTCCATGTGGTAGTTCATCTTCTCTGACTAGAATGCAATGCCCTTTTCTGCAAGCTTTTAAAATGTGTCTTGTTTGTGCTTGTGTGTCCTGCTCCAGAACAGAGTTGAAGTGCAGTACGTGCTGACTTCATCATTCTCCTGCTTACTGAGATCTGTGAGTCCTACTTCCCTGTGGTTATACAATCATTGTAGACAAGTTTTTTTTTTTTTTAGATAGACATTAGATGTTACGTCATTATCCTAGAATGTGGTTTATTACCTCACTCGTCTATATTCTGCTTTTTTCTGATAGTGGCTTCACTCATTCGTTAAAGGAAGATACAACCTGGGGTCTTTTTAAAATAAACTTAGAGGTTGATCACTGCTGTTTTGCTCTAGTTGTCCTACCCAACCCCCACTCCATGTTTTCTTTTTTTTTGGAGACAGAGTCTTATTATGTAGTTCAGTCTGGTCTTGAACCTCCTCCCTCAGCCTCCCAAGTGCTGGGATTACAGGCATGCACCACAATGCCCAGTTCTAGTTTTCCTCTCTTAATGTCAGATTATTCTGCTAATGCAGAATTAACTCTGAAATTCCTCTATAGAAAGATGCTGAGTGAAGCATCTCAGCTGCCAAGTCTTCTTTAGTCCTGGGTTCAGGGTCCTTACAGCTTGTCGATTCTCGTATCTACTGTCACAGCAGTACCCATGCCCTTGTTCATTAACAAAACTGAGTTATTTACTTTGTACTGTGTACCTGTGCAGATCCTTGCTTTGTCTTACTTGTGACTAGAATTTGTTCTTTATCCAAACTTCACTTCCAGGCCATTCCAACTGCTTCCTCTTTTGTGAAGATTTATCTCCTCACTCATAGCCAGAAGTAATCTCTCTGTACTGTGAAATCTCCAGTTATCTTTGCCTTAATTATAGGGCTTAAGCTTTTCTTTCCTGTGTTTGCATATGTCTTATATCTTTTGTAGGTCATTGAAGACAAATGCTTAACTCTAGCCTTTTGCTCAATAAATATTGAAGGAATGAAAGAGACTTGAACTTATTTAAAGAATCTAAGTGCCCTTCTACTATTTATTTACCAGTCCTAGTGTCAGTTCTCCTTTAATTGTATTTATTCTTCCATTTCCAGGTTAATGATAGCTAACACTTGAGTGTAATGCTTTCCTTTTCACAAGGCAGTGTACATGTTATCCTGCTGGACTTTATTTAGAGGAAAAGGCCATAATTTAGTCAGGAGGTAGAGTGTATAGATGATTAAACTAAAGAGGAAATTAAAGTCCAGAAGCTAGTTCTTTGGTCAAATGCTACCATGCCCCAATCCCTGGCCCAGGAACTTCATGTGCTATCCGGTGAGTTCTTTAGGAGCCCTGTCTTACAGAGGAGGAGACTGGAGCCTACAAATTACCTGCTCGAGATCACTCTCAGCTGGCTCCTTAGTCAGCACTGAAACCAAGTGGATTGGGCTTCTGCTTCTTTAGGTATGCAAGGAGAATTTTTATGGGGGCCAAGAAGAATATCCAAAAGTTCATCATGACATTATTTTGTGGAAATTGTAGACACGTTCTTTCAAATGTTTTCTTAAGTTTTAGAGGATTAAAATAGACTTGATTTCGACAACCCTCTGCCACTTCTTTCTTTTATGACTCATAAGAGTCTCATTACTGAAATGTCATTAATTGTATTGGCCCCTGAAGGGTGTTACTCACTGTTGATGAGTCCTGAGGGTCTTTGGGATATTAGTTTCATTTTAACTCTTCCAAGTGTAATTGAATCAATGTGATGCATTTGACTTAATTGGTTTCAGTTTGTCAGAGGAGAAACATTCTCCTTGGTGTTATGCTAAGTGTCTCTATCTCCCAGGACTCCTGGTGAAGTCAGATTTTTCAGAGTCAGCAGACCGAGGATTCTGCTGGAGGTCACATGTAGGCACGGAAAGGGTTACCACAGGAAGGTTTTTGGAATATGCATTTTGAATTTTCACATCCATGAAATAATTTCTGACCCATTTTGCTAACATTTTACAGAATTCTCAGCAATGTTGCTTTTGTAAATTGTTATAGAATGTTTTTGTTTTGAAAATCATTATTTTTATTGAGAACCTAATACAATTAATGCTTACAAAAGAAAGCAAGTTTTGAATTTAGAGTCAGTTATTTAAAAAAAATTTTTTAAATGATCTGAAAGCATAATCCCTCATACCTCTTCAATAATCTCTTCTATTGCAAAAAGATGATAACCGTTAATCTGGTAGTTCTTTTAGCTTAATGCACATAAAAAATACACAGAGAACTTACAAAAATGTAGAAGCTGATTCCTATGCCTTTGCACCTACATTTTGCAACAAGCACCTCAGAGAGTTCTTATACTTGTGATCCTGTTACTATGTGTTCCTGGTTCCTGGTGCTACAAATGTCAGGAATGAAATTGGGAACCAAAGGAAGAGGTTAGGAAAGTTTTATTAGAAATAAAAAGAAAAATTGCTCCTGGATTTCCAGGAGTCCCAAATGGAATGTCTGCATGGCCTCTTAATTTCAGAATACTGATAGACAGGAATTGTTTAGGAGTCACCTGTAACAGGTGGCAACTCTGTGGATTTACAATGACCAAGTGTTTTTTTTTTTTTTTTTTGGTACCAGGAATCAAACTCATGACCTTGTGCTTTCCAGGCAGGTGTCGTGCCCCTGAGCTATATTCCTGGACCTAAAATGACAAATTGGGACTCAGGTGTCTAGTCCTGTTCTTACACACAAAGTTTACAGTAAACTTGATTCCATAAGGAACTAGTTAATTTGCATTATGATTTCTTCAAAATTCAGGATCTCCGTGTAGGGAATGGCTCTACCTTCCTTCAGAATTTCATTTGGGATTGGGCTACGTTGTTTGTTGCCTAAGAAAATTCATTTTTTGTCCAGAGAGCTAATTCATTGTCTAGCCTTTTTATTAGTATGATCACCCAACTGAAACCCAGGCCCTTCCACTAGCTAGCTGCCTTACTCTTAAGGTAACTAGATAAACTATCATTTACATTTCTTTGTTGAAGATGTACTGTACTGAAGTTTTATCCTTTTTCTGTAACTAATATCTTCTTTTCCTAAGTTCTTTGAGAAGAACCTTGACATTTGTAGTTTTCTAATCTTCAGTGTTTGAAGTTCTGATTTTCCTCCCGGTGCACACACACACACACACACACACATGGGCAGCTGGCATTGGTGAATACTCACCTTGTTTTCTGGGTAGACCCCCCCGCCTCTAACTCCTGGTTTGAAGTGACTGTCACTTGACTAATTGACCGAAGAGGTGTATATTGAACAAAAGAGTTTTTCTCATAAGTTGGTTTAAAATTAGAAGTTTCCATTTATTTTATATATATATATATATATATATATATATACACACACACACATGCATATGTATACACACACAGACACACATATTTTAATTTTATTTATTTATTTATTTTTCACAGCTCTTTTTAGTTTATTGCGTGAAGTTACACTAGTCCAAGTGGAAGTACATCCCAAATGGTTACATTATACAAGCTGTGAGGGTTTTAAATTTGTGACAAGGGACTAAAGGGGCTTTCTACTCATTGTAAAGAAATCCTCACTTAAGCTCCAATGAGCCACAAACACTTAAAACCTATGAACCTTTGCTAATTGTCCTTAGCTAGTCCAATCTCTGCCAGGAACTGGCATATGTTCTTGCGCTGGTCACCCTGGAGCTGGATTACTTTTCCATATTGTAGATGCTCGATTACAGTACCATTGCAGGCAAATTTCTTCTTAAACGCCTTCACCAGTTTCTTTTTATCCTAATCATCAGCAATCCTTTGGATAGTGATGAGGGTCTTCCTGCCATTTCTGTGTTGAACGTGGATGCAATTGTCAGTGCCAGAAGGATTCAGGTCGTCACCCTTACTTGCATCAGCAAAGGGGTCGAAGGAGTGGAAGTTCTGGATAGCAGACGTGTAATATGATTTCTTCACCTTAGTGGAAATCCTGTGAAAGGTAGCTGCAGGAGGCGGCAGTAGGGGGCCGGGTATGGATTGCCATTGCCGGGAAGCAGGGGAATCAAGGAAAGGCAGCTGAGTCCTCCATGCAGCTCAGTGACTGGGCAAAGTTTCCATTTAAAGTTTTTTTTTTTTTTGTCATGGCAGTTAGTATTGTATTTGTCATATTCTTTAATTTACAGAAATAATTTATGTACTCAATAACTAGTCCTTAATTAAACATGCATGCTTAGTAATTTCTCCCATGGCTGAGTGAGTAATCGTCATGAAGAGTGTAGTATTTTTGGGTTGTGGGTATCAGTTAGCAATGGTTATAGCAGTCATATCTGAGAAAAATATTTTCTGTAGAGTATTTGCATGACCAGCTCTATGGCTGTGCACTGTGGAGTGTACAGAGATGAGTGAGGATAGAAGAGATACTTCTGGATTCAGGAAGACTGTGACCATCATCACTGAATCAATTGCTTGTTCCTTTGCAGAGTACAAGTGTTATGAGACAAGTTCCACCATGATGTTTGAGGTAGGGAAAGAGATAGTTAGGGTGCTATCAGGGAATACTCTAATTGTAGTGGCATTTGATGCTGGCTTCCAGCAGATGTGAGCAGCACATGTGCTGGAGTCACATTCTCCATCAGAGAAGAGACACAGCAGAGTACAGAGCAGGGAAGAGTGTGTGACGTGTTCCATTGATCAAGTGGACCATCCTATTACTCCCTGGTTCTGTGTAGGAACTAGGACCTGGGATCATATTGTTAGGCCCTTGATTTCTGGACATTGAGCAGGAATCTCTAAGTAATCCACAAGCCTGGCAAATACCTTATACTACTCTGATTTTGGGGCCTTGAAAAATGTTTTTTTTTGAAAAATTATACATTTGGTACAAAGGAAAATTGAGATAGAGATAACACAAATAAATACAATTGAAACAGTTTCAGCAATAGTGGTTGCATGACAGTATTTTCAGTCATCTGTGGTCAGCTGTGGTCCCAAGATTTCAAGCTGATAATAAATAGAATAAAGTTATACCATGTGGAACCTAATAATTTCACTGAATGTAAACATTAAAAAAACATGAGCTAAGATTAATAATAAGAATGCAAATGGAGTAATGGGAATTAGAGGAGGGAGGAGAAGTGGTGGGGAAGGAGATTTTCAAAAAGGAAGCAACTTGTATTTTGTATATGTATTCACTCCCCAAGATGATTGTAAAATGCATGTTCTGCAAACATGAACTAATGAAAAAAATTCCAGAAATGAATAATTCTCAAGTGTTACATTGCACAGCATTCTGAGTAGCATGAAAAAATCTCTTTCCTCATGTTGTATGCCGATGGTAATAGAGCTAAACTGCAACCTTTGAAGAGTCATTCCTGTTAACACGTTGGTTCTGAACTTTGGGACAATGCCTCCCCCCCATATGTGACAATGTTAAGACTCATTTATTATTGATATTATGCCATTGACATCTACTGGGTAGAGGTCAGGGGTACTAATAAACACTGCATAATACACAAGACAGTCCCCACTGCCAAGAATTGTCTGGCATCAGAATATGAATTGTGTGGAGGTTAAGGAAATCTCCCCTTCCTACACATTACAACTGTTCTTCATGTAGACGTCTGTTAAATTTTTCTCTTAGTTGTAGAGTTAATTTAAGAAAAGAATGTTTACCTTATTTTTAGTTTTTGGATCATACAGTAGAGTGTAGTCAGTTTAGTCATATCTCTTTAGTTGTGAAATAATCATATTAAAATATTTTGATTCTATAACTCTGTATTGTATATACTAATATGTAATACCATATTTAAAAAGCATAAAAAAGACTATCAGCATAAATTGAATCAGCTTATCTAACACACATTCTGGAATTTTTCAATAAGAACAATAGGTATTAGGATGTTAACTTTCAGAAAGCTGTAGGAGATTCTGACATGTAATCAGGCGTGTAGGTTCCATGTCCCTTGAGTATTTAATTCTGCAGGTGGTGCTTGTTGTCTAATTCTGATCAGAATCTCTAATTCTGATTCTGAGCAACAAATATTCTTTCCCAGGAAATCAGACTGTACAAAAAAATAGGTCATATTTTTATGAAATTTTAAAAAGAAAATAGTGTTAATAATGAAGTTAAAAAGGGTAATTAAAAAAAAAAACCTTCCAGAAGAGTTGTACGTACCAGTAATTTACTTGTATTTGATTTTGTTATATATACAAAACAGTATGTAACTCTCAAAAGGAAGAAGTATTTTAGTCAAAATGAAAGCTTTATACTCAAAGATAAATGTGATGACCATGATTGGGGCATGTTTCCTTTTTGAAGTACATGGTTTTTTGAATTACAGTTTCTCTAGTTCTTTTGTATGGTAAAACTCATTGTTGGTTTATACTATATGAAATTAAATTTCAGTATTAACTTACATTCTGCTCTGATTTTTATTGAGAACTTTCATTTGATAAGAGCTGATCCTGTTAAAAATGTAAGTTTTTATAACCTAGATGAGGTTACATTTTTAACATTCAAGATTTAAAAAGTGTATTTCTAATGTTTATAGTGTACCAGTATTCATGCTTTATAATTTTTTACTGTAATGCAGTCATAACCAGTATCTTTTATTAAAAATCACCTGACTTTGCTTTTATTAGAAAATAGAATATAAATCAAAGGATATAAAAATAACAGTAAATATATTACTTTAATATATTTCTTTGCAGTTTGTGCTATTTGCTGTCATGGAACCACATTATGATGTTTAAGGGAATATTTTGAGTGAGAAAATAAAAGTCCTTCTTCCTGCCAGCAAGGGACTTAAATTCCAGATTTTTTTGTTTTCTTTTTCTTTTTTTAAAGACAAGGTCTCACTATGTAGTTCAGACTGGGCTTGAACTTACTACGGAACCCTGGCTCCCCTCAAACTTGTGGCAATCCTCTTGTCTCAGACTCTAGAGTGCTGGGTTATGGTGTGCGCTGCCATAATCGTTTTAAATTCCAGATTTGAGGTTTGAATTTTTAGAAGATGTGAAAAGAAGATGAAAATGTGGAAAATAGTAATAGTTTTAAAACACCAACTATTTGTTTAATAAGAGCTTTTGAATTACATTGGCAGAAAAGTATAGTTATGTTTAATGTTTCATATGCTTTATGTTGGATTTTGTAAAAACAATTTTGCTTAACTTATTTTGGCTTCAAACCCAAACTAGAATTGTAGTACTTAGAGCCAGAAGGTAGCTTCAACACCTGGAGTTTATTCAAATTCTAGAGACAAGGAAAACAACTCCATATATTAGCAACAGGAAAAAAGGTACCTTGTGATTTTAAGATAACCAGATGTTTGTGGGTTTTCTTTTGAAACTGTTACTCACCAAGTAACTCCTAATTTGAGGAAAATCATATAACTAAGTAACATCACATAACTAAATAGGTTCATAACTTTTTAAAATTTATACTAAAAGTCAGCAATTTATGGTTATGTGTGTATGAACAATGTTACTTTACATGGATTTGATTTGCTAGGAAAATCAGTGCATAGTATATTTACCCATGGATAACAAAGAAAAAGACATTATTGCTATTGGATACTTAACATTTAGCTTTTCGTTTTATTGAATTTTTAGTCTCTTTTTAATAGTCCCATAAATTAGACAATCCAATTTTTGGATAACGTGAAATGTTTCCAAGGTGAAATCAACTGTGCCTGTTTTCAATTTTTCTTTGAGTGGTTTAGTTTGAATATTCTGGTATTCTGAAGAATTTGAGTGATTTTTGCCTGGGCTATTATTCAGAAAATGAAAATGTCTATTTCTTGGGAGCTGTTTTGTAGAAAGGCTGCACGTGGGAACAATATCTTGAACAGTACCTTATATAGTGGTTATTAGTAAAGACTTTAGTGTGAAAGGGACTTTCTGTTAATTCTCATTTCTGACTCCTAATAGCAGTGTACCCTTTGTTAAGTAACTTACCTCCTTTGTGGTTTAGTTTTCTTATCTGAGATAATACTACCGACCTCACAAAGTTATTGAGAAAGCCAAGGTGGTTTGCCGTGTAAATATTTAATTACAGTATGTAGAATTTAGCATTGAGAAAATGGTCATAAAATATCTTTTTTCATTGATCTGGTTTCAGTTATGGATTCTAGATCCAGATCTTATTGTTTATAATATTTCGACCATTTTACTATGTAGAGTGTATGTATAGCATTTCCACTTATTTGAGAGAAAAAGACAGAAACCCAGAACTATTTTATTATTGTAGTCAACAGAAAAGAGTAAAATAATTTATAGATGAAAATTAAAACTTTATTGATATTTTTCTTGTTTGTGTTCACAAGACTTAATGGCCTCTCAACTGTATCACTTTCTGGTTTTTTTTTTTTAAACATTGTATAATAGCAATAACAATATAAAATTAAGGTTTGTTTTGCAAAGGCAGGAGTATCTATGATTTGTTATCTGGCTCATGGTAGCTTCATATTTCAAAATACATTTTAGGGAAATTTATCTTTGTAGCTCATACTGTATGTAACTTTCATGTGCTATTAGGGTTTTAACATTGGCAAGGAAACATAAATATTGATACTGTGTTTGTAGTATATCAGTATTTGTTGGTGACTTAGAAATTCTTCATCTGAACATTAGTGATCATTTTGTGTTACAACATGGGAATTCAGAGACTGTCATGCAAGATTACAAGCCCCTTAGGTTCTGTTGGAAGTAAGGAGGAAAGACTTTCTAAAAGCAGAAAAAAGAGGGCTGGGAGTTTGGCTCAGTGCCTTAAGCGCCTGCCCTGGCAGGCGCGAGGTTGTGAGTTCAATCCCCGGTGCCGCAAAAAAAAAAAAAAAAAAAAAAAAGCAGAAAAAAGGATAGAATCTGATTGTATAATTTTATAAGGAAGTTATAATTGGCAATCTGTAGATAACCTATTTCCTCCCATCACTTTCATTCAAAATTGTAGTTTCATAATTAAGGTCTAAAACTCTGAAAGCAGAAAATACTAATCACATTTTAAAAATAGTTGGCCAGTTGGTTATTCAAAAGGTAAGTACTTTAGTGATATATGTCACATTTTCCTGTGTATGGTACATAACAGTATAATGCTAAGAAAGCTGTTTGGGGCTCATACTCTAAATGAGAACAATCTTCCAAAACTCAGCTGGTTTTTTAGTTGGGTGGTGCACTCTTTTATAGCTTCCACTTGGGAAAACACAAGATTTTGAATCATCACAGCAACATAGATCATTTGAGGAGTTGTGTGTAGCTTAGAGGTGTGTCAATCTCCTGTGTAGATATCCAAATGTCATTTACTTCTGTTGTGGAACTTGTGATTTTATGAATTTTGACAATGGGAAGTGGTCTGAGGAGAGTAGAAAGATGGTTACACTATGCTTCTTAAAAAACTATTTTCCAGCACTGGGCGTAGTGGCGCACGCCTTTAATCCCAGCACTTGGGAGGCTGAGGTAGGAGGAGCGTTGTGAGTTGGAGGCCCGCTTGGGCTACAGTGAGAACGCAAGACTGGCCTGAGCTACATAGTGTGACCCTGCCTTGGAAAAACTAGGGCCAGGAGTTTGGCTCAAAGGCGTAAGCGCCTGTCTGTCAGGCGTGAAGCTGTGAGTTCGATCCCTGGTGCCGGGGAAAAAAAAAATTCCAAATACATCAAAAATAAGATTATAGTTTTTCCATTGAGGTTAAAGTACCATAAACTTTTTATCCAAAGCAAATTTGTGTTACGCATTTTGGATCTACTGATACCAGTAGTTTGTTTAATACTTAAGACAAATTCAGTAACAGTTTGATTATAATCATTTCTTAAACACATACAATGCTGGAAGTTTGTTTGGAGATAGAATTGGGTGTTGATGTAATTTGTACTTCTTTACATTTAATTAATTACTTAGAACTATGGTGTACTTACTTTTAAAATTAATGCTTAAGGATCAGTGTGTTTCTAGTTAATGAGAATGTTCTTTATTGTTTTAAACATTAATCACACTTGTAAGGAAGCACTTGGAGGTTATCATGTGCCATGTGTCTCAAGCAATTCCTACCTCTCCTTACATTTTAATATAGAGAATATCTCTTGGCAGAGGAAATAATTGTTGGAGAGTTTTAGGTTTTATCTTGAAGGTAGAAACCATGTTTTTTACTTGTGACACTTGTACTCTAAACCAAGAGATAACAGTCCTTAACCTGCACATCATTAGAGCTTAAAAATATGAAGTTGCTACCCACGATTGTCACTACTCAGGAGAGCAAGAAACATGTTTAAAAGTCTTTGCAGGAATCATGACAGTTCTCAGTTCCACTCCCTCAAAAATAAGACCTGACTTCTAGAAGATTAATGATATTGAAAATAGCTACTTGAATTTGAAAAATATATAATTATCCACATGGCAGAAGCATCTTTTAAAGGTGTTTCAGCTCTACAGTATATTGAAATAATGGGAAAAAGTGTAGTCAACACTTAAATATGTAAATTATCATTTCTATTATGTTTTACTGGCATTATTTTTGGAACAAATATTCTTTTATAAACTCATAAGTATGCAGCATAAAATGCATAACCATTTCACTTTCTATCCTCAGCAATTTACATCATTATTATTTTAGTTTCTCTTTGACTACTCTTCATTGGGTCACTTTTATGTGTTTATTCTTTACTTGATATTGAAACACCATTCATCTTTTCTATACTGATGGTCTCATGCCCTAAAGGAGAAAGTCTGTCTCTTCATCACCTAACAAATTTTCCTATTCCATTTGTCTTGCTCCTACTTTCCTCCCGCAGGACCACACATGCACTCTGCCTTTCTCCACTGGGTAGCCTGCCTTATTTTTTCCCTTTGGTGTGTCAGTCTTCTGTTCATAGTCATGTCTAGGCTCAACTCTCAAACCTACACATTTGCTAACTGCAGAGTCAGCATTTCTTTCCTTAGACGGTCCTTGTCCTCTCACAGAAATTAGATGGCTGCCTGATACATATTTGCTGCTCAGGGCATGATTTCAAAATGTGATATTAAGACTTTGTTCAAATTGATTTCAATTATCTTGAGGCAAGGAGAATGAAAGTGCTTTTCTCTTCTCTGCTATTGCAGATTATACAGTCACTTAATTCATTGTGATAAAAAGAATCCACTGAAGACTTGATTTTCTTTTTTCTTTGATAGACAGTGCCTATCAAATCCATAAAAGTACATTCTTGTTTTAGAAGGGACTAGTTGTTGATGACAAGTCACTATATTTCTATGAATTTTACCCTAAAATATTGGTTATGTGTATTTACCTGTTTGGTGCACAGATTCCTAAAGAACATCCATTACTTTTTTGGGGGACTTGTCCAGAATAAGGCATGTATTGTAGTTGATATAGTTTGTTTAGTATTCATTTTTGATTATTATCTGTAATTGATTTGTTTTGTGCTAGTTAATGTTGCCTTTGCTTCTGTCTATAAAAATGTCCTCTTGATTTCCAGAATAGTTCTTCTCTGCTTATATATTTAATGTTATATTTAACCATCATTTTCTAGGCTACTTTTACCAACAACTATACAGTCATTTAAGTTAAAAGTTATGAGCTGATTAATGGGGCATATGCATAGAAAAATGGGACTGAGAAACTGAAAAACATTGCGATGTTCCAGGGACCAATAATCTAGTTTCACTTTTCCTGTGAGTATTATCAGGAGAGCAGGGCATGCTTGTAGCCAAGTGAAGCACTGCAGAGAGTAAAAGATACATGGAATGATCTGTGTCATATCAGGTACTGTACAGGTATGTCACAGGTCATTATCAGATATACAGTAGTGCCCTCATGCTCGCTTCATGGCATCTGAAACAGAGATGTTTGACTACACCTTCTTATGTTTATTCTCTGCTGAAACCACATTATATTCATCTGCACAGTCTAAAGATCTATACCTACTAGATTGCAGGGCAAAACAATCCTATCCTGCGTGTATTTGTATGCACCTGTGCACTTACAGTTATGATGCAGTGCTTTAGAAATGTTTGAATTAAATTATCAGGAGAATTCACAAAATATCAGAAGAATTCACAAAATCTTCTGGATTGATAAGTGCTGTTGGTAATGTGCACACTTTGAAAACATTGTCCTGTTGTTCCCCAGAAGCAGCATTTAGTGGATTGCTCCAGACAGGCAGGCTCTTTCCAGTTCTTATCTAGCCCTTTCCCAGCAATACATGGAAACACACGGGTCCTGCCTACTTGTGCCTACCTGGTTATTTTTTGACACCTGTCTTACTGCCTTCAGTCATTTACCTGGTTCTATGACTGAATTTGCTGCATTACAATTTCAGTATTCTTTAGTCAACTAGACAGTTAAATGTATTATTTTGATCATATTTTTATAATTTACTTTTCTTAATATTAGACTTTGCAGGGGTTGTCTATGTGTAAGGCATGTGATAGTCGCTACTGAAGGGCATTACTGAGCATCTGTCTGGCTTACAATTTGATTAAGACTGGTCATACAAAAAATTCACTAATTAAGAATTTAAAAATGCTTATTATTTTTCCTTAAAATCTCTGAAATGAGAACACAGTGTGAAGGAGTTGAGTGTTCATGTATCTATGCAGGAGCTTGTTCTCTTTCACTCCGTGTTGCGGGTAGGTTTGCTGTCCTGACTTGCACGCTGACCGCCTTCCTGAGCGCTCAAAGTCTGCCTCCGTGAACCTGGTCATGTGTCATGTGCTGGCTCTGATGTAGTTGCCGGGGTCCCTACTTAGCAGTACAGACTCCAGGGGAAGAAGAAACTCTTTTAAAAGGGAGTTTTTTTCTAAATTGATAGACCATTAATGTACATGCTTTCATCATTGTTAAGATGGGTTTGACCATATGTGTTTGTGGAAATAATAATTTATCAGACTTCACACTGTTTTGTTACCTTTTCTATTCAGCATCTAGTTTGCATGTTTCTAGCCCTCAGAGTTTGTTTTTCTTTATAATTACTCCCAAGCTAAGAACAATTCAGACTTTTTGTAATCAAAGATATAAGGTTCAGCTTCTTATGTCTGTTAAATTTTAAGACAGGCTTCATTGAAACGTGTCCTAAGCTTCATAGCATTGTCACATTTGCTACTACTTTTCTGGTACTGGGAAGGTGTGAATTTAGTGTAAGCTGTTTCATGTGTAGTTTCTCTCAGTTTTAATGTTTTTTTTCTTGGGGGCTGTGAACTAATTGCTAATTTTTCATTTGTTTTATAGGTGCTGTTATTAATACGACTATGTACTTTTCTTAAATATGATTTATGTGCTTCTTAAAATTTTTTTATTTTAAAAAACAGAAATGTTACAGAATTTCAAAAAAAATAGGAAATTAACACTAGTTAATATATTGCATATTGTTATCTTAGAAGTGGTAAGTAGATGCAACTTGAGACCATACTCATAAGTGAAATAAATCTAACTCACATGTGGAAACATTGTATTGTCTCCCTAGGGTAAAAAAAAAAAAAAAAAAAAAAAATGACAGAGTAATAAGACCCAAAATGTACAATCAATATTGTGAGGTTTATGTGCTTTTATTAATGTGATCTTGTACAAGGAGGCCTCCATCTAGTGGCTTTCTTTTGGAAATTTTACCCTGATGTTTTATGTAATAAAACAAAGCTCAAATAAGGAACATAAGGGAAAAGATAACCTAAAATGGTAATTAATGTTTACTTCTGTAGTCCAGTTTCAGGAGATTGATTGTCGATGTTTTGTGTTTCTCTCATCAGAATTGAAGAGTTGAATGTTTTCCTTTAACAAGGAAAAAAAAATAGCCATTTTTAGAACAGAGATGTTGAGCAGTTAGTTAATTTTCTTTAGAATATTATAAATTACTGGAGTCATCATTTTTCAAAAAGTACTTTAAATTTTATATTCCTCATTGGCTAAAATACCATTTTTAAAGATAGGTGAATCATTGTCTGTCCCACTGAAAATGCTTTGATGTACTACCTAAATGGTGTTCTACTGCACTGTGTAGTCTGTGGATCAGTGACCTTCTGTATCAGAATAACTGAAATGTTTATTAAAAATACAGCCATTTGGGCCTCACAGAAGGAGGCATCGAACCAGAATCTAAAGAATATGTGTGGAAAATCTTCCTTTTAATACACACATTCCCTAAATGTTTCTTAGGGTGCTAATGTTTGAGATCTTCTTCCTTTTACTCTGCTACCAGTACAATTGTGTTAAATTCCCGACTTGGTTTTCATCAGTGTCCTTCTAATTGGCAGTCACACTTGACTCACATGTACAATTACGACATTTTATTCTTTCTGGTTAACTTGAATTAGTATGTCTCACCCAAGTAGCATTAACTGAACAGCTTTAGAGATCAGTTTTTCAGAATTATCATGTATTGGTTTAGGAAATTCTGTGAAATGAAAACTAAATTGTCTACAAGCAGAGGGTTCTATTGACTTGGATTCTGAATTTATTATCTTTATTGAACATCCTTACTTTTGAAGTTATCACAGGTTCAGAAAGTATAAGTGTTGCAGTAAGTGTTAATAGTATAGTCATAGTGAATCCTTGAAGTGCCTGGAAGCTGGAATGTTCAACTCTGTTCTCCAAATGGATTTTCATTTGCACAATTTCATGGAAATCAGTTATGGGATGGCAATGTCTTTTAATAGTTGGAAATAGTCATTTCAAAGATAAACAGCATGTCTTTGGGTGATTTCTTTAGAGTTTAGTGTACATCTTTTGGCATTTTTTAACCCAAATTGGAGCATAATCAAATATGTAAAAGCAACCATTGTGATTTGATACTCGTTCTGCCAAATATCTATCTATCTATCTATCTATCTATCTATCTATCTATCTATCTCCTCCCCTCCTCTCCTCTGCCTCCCCTCCTTCCATGTTTCTCCTTTCTTCCTTCCTTCCTAACAGGGTTTCGTTTTATAGTTCACGCATGGCTTAAACCCACCATGCACACTAGACTGGCCTCAAACTCTTGGTCCTCCTGCCTCAGTTTCTTAAGTGCTGGGATTACAGGCATGCACCACCATACCTCGTATGTTCAATATTTCTAAAATATATGGGTTACTTTTGGACAAAAAACTAACTTGAGTATTCTTTCTGTAAATGCCCTATAACCAAAATTCACCAGATATTTTTTGGACAGAGTTCAAAGGAAAAGAAAAGAGGTTGTGGTTTGTATGGGATGTTGGCAGAAAGTGGGGGCAATTATGTGATCTAATATTTTAATAATACTATCAGCTGGAGCAAGGTAAAGCTATAATTGAATGGTGTACTATTGTTGTGGTTTGTGTAGTGCTTGTCTTAACACTAACAATGCTTTATTAGGTATGGACAACGATGAATGTAGTTTGGCTTTTAATCTGAGGTGCCTATTAATATAGTAGATTTTGAAAATAGTGGAAGTAAGCTGAACAGGTTAATGTCTTGACTTGCAGGCAAATATGTTCTTGTATTTGCTCTCGGATATTATAGGACATTACTAAAGATCTTTTCCTGGTTATAGAATGTGCTGGTCTAGCCGGGCGTGGTGGTGTACACCTTTACTCCCAGCACTCAGGAGACTGAGGTAGGTGGAGTGTTGTGAGTTCGAGGCTGGCTTGTGCTACAACATGGGCGCAAGGCCAGCCTGAACTACATAGTGTGACCCTGCCTCGAGAAAAACAGGACTGAGAGTTTGGCTCAGTGGCTCAGGTGCCTGCCTGGCAGGTGTGAGGTTGTGAGTTTGATCCCCAGTACTGACCCCCACCGCCTCCAAAAAAAGAAAAGAATGTGCTGAGTTATTTAAATATACTTAACTTTATGTATCTCTAAAGCAGCATAATTGGAACACACAGATTGTGGAATATTTTATTTGGTACAAATATTATTTTTCTATTAGTATTCATGGCAAAACATATGCCATTCAGATTAAAATTCAGTTGTGGTAAGTGACCCTAACTTTAAAGAAATTTTTTGGTATGAATGAGTTAGGCTTTTCATTGGATAAGAATGTTCCTAGTGACCATAGTGGTACATGCCTATAATCCCCATGCCTTAGGAGGCTCAGGCCGGAGGATTAAGAACATGAGCCCAGCCTGGACAGTGCATGTAGCTCAATATGAAGGCTCTGATTTCAATCCCCAGTACCATAAGAGAAAAAAAGGAAGAATGTTGCTCTGGTATTGCTTGCATATCCAGGGAGGTTAATGGTTCCTGTTGGTGAGTATGAGACAGTTGCAGTTGATTCTGTAGATGTTTTGGCACTCTGTATTTAAAGCATCTATATCAGTAATGGCAAACCTTTTAGTGATGAGTGCCCAAACTAAATTCTACTTATTTATCACAAAGTGCCAACACTGCAATTAAACCTGAATACTGAGGTTTTAGTTTAGAAAAAACAACTCATGCATTAACATATTTTGTCTTAAAACAAAAACAGATAACATGCCTGCTATAAGTTTGCCAACACTGACCTATATGTACTGTATTTTCTGCCTTTAAAAGTAAGCAATTATACAAATTAGTATTATAACTACTTAATTATGAATTACATAGATGTGTGCCTTACTTTTTTCTATAACATTTACTTTTTGCTGCCTATTATGGATCTGGTCATATCAGAGCAACTTGTAGTATTTCTAAAGAAAATATAGAAAGATGATTTACTATTTTCTCTATTGTTATTTCAAAAAAATTTTTTTATTCAGAAGTATTTTATTTATAGTTTTAAAACATTTGTTTTATTGTCACAACTTAGTATTTGAAATACCAAGCAGATTTTTAGGATTGTTGTCCCAATTTGAGATAAACCTTATAAAATGTTTTCATATGTGAGTTTTAATATATGTAGATTTTTTGAAGTTTTTGTTATGAGTGTATTTGTATATTCAGTGGATGCACAGTGAATAATGCTTATACAGTCAATGTTTGAATATATCAACTCTTTTGAGTTAATGATATTCATTAACCATTGTTACTCATGTTTGTTTTGTAGCTTATTATTAGTTTTAGTTTACTTCGGTGGGTAAGGTACCATGGCTTCTACATTCAGAAACCCTGGATCAGATTTGTCTTTAGGTGATCATTTACAAAATAAATGTATTTTATGAGATTGTGGGTACCATTGGATGGATTTTGTTTGTTACTGGGAGTCTGTTTTCTCAGAAGTAGAAGAATTGGAGTCAAGAGTAATCGCTTATGTTGAAGATTACTGAGTATTTTGTATAGCTAGAACTGACTACTTAAGCTGAATATTAAGTTCTGTGCACTTTACTGGATTGTAGTAAGAAGACAATGGTACATGGTTACATAATTTAGAAATTACTTTCAATAAACACTTTGTTTTTGATTATCTTTCATCTTGTTTCTGTATTTGAGCTGCAGCACAATGGCAGGTTCATTCACAAATAAAAGAAGATTCTATGTGATTTATATCAATTTTGTACTTTATATGGTTAGTAAAAATCAGAGAAGCAGTGACTGTTAATATTATTTAAATGACTTGCTTATAAATATAGAATTCTTGAAAATTGTTTTGTGACTTCAAGTATTTTTGAGGTATTTCCTTCTCTTTATCCTTGTATTATTGGAAGTAGGGTGGTATGATTTAAAAAAAAAAAACGGCCTTATTTTTATTTAGCTCATACTTTAAAAAGTGACTCAGTAATCAGGGTTTGCAAGGGTAAGCTTAAATTGGCTTAAAACATGTATTGTGGTGGCCGTACATGCTTGTAGTCCCAGCAGTCTGGAAGGCTGAGGCAAGAGGATGGCAAGTTCAACCCTAGCCTGGGCAATTTTAACAACTCACTGAGACTCTGGGGCAGGGGTCTGGGGATGTAGCTTACTGAAAAAGCCTGGGTTTGCCCTCCAGCCCTAAAACTAAAGTATTCCCCAAAACAATATACATGTTGGGGTGTGTGTGTGTGTGTGTGTGTGTGTGTGTGTGTGTCTATGTCTGTCTGTCTACCTATGGTGTATATTGGTCAAATCTTTATGAAAAGAAATTCAAGAAAACATTTAAAAGATTTAAAGAGATTTTTATTTTTTAAGAATCTAATCTAGGGAAATACATATAAAACACAGTCATTGATGCATGAAAGATTTTATTTGTACAGGTGTTCAGCATGTAATTATTTAAAACAGCAAAGCTAAAGAATCTGACAGCATCCTTAAGTCTAAGTGTAAATTAGTAATGGCACAATTTTGCAGGAAATACAGGGAAGTATTTAGTGTCGTTAGGCTATGGGAAATCACTGTTGTTGGTGGTATGGGAAATAGTTCAGAGTATGTTTTACCAGAAATACCATGTGTAGTATTTGTTCCAATGATGTAGTGCACTCAGAAATACGAAGGTTAAGACAAATATGTTATATGCAAGGGTATTTCCTAAGTGATGATTATTTTCTTCATGTACCCTCTGCTATTTTTCAGTGTACATGGAGCATGTTTTAATGTCACAGTTGAAGGGAGCAACTTAATATTTTAAAAAATCTTGCTTCTGGAGGTGACTAGTACTTGGCTTTTTATGTGATGTCATTTTAAAAAATGGATTAAGACAGCAGGAGGAATGAGATAAAATGTAACACATTATCTGAGCCATTTTCATGATTAATTGATACTTTTCTGTTTTAGATGTTAGAAAATTCCTTGCCAACTTTTCTCTGTAAAATAGCTGGAATTGCCAATAGATCTTTTTTGTTCATTTCAGCACATTTTATGAATGGATATTTATTATGAAATTCATCAAACATCTTCCTTTCACTAAAAGAAGGCAGCTAGGCTGTTCTCACTCTATTGAGTTGATGACATACAATAGTCTGTTTGTATAATTACTTGCTTATTCAGCAGTTTTGATCCATGATGAAATAAAGACTCTTCCTGCCCTTATTTATGAAGGTGAAATTGAGAGATTTAAACACAATTTATTCTGCTTTGACCTATAGTTTGAATTAACTTCGCTGTTGGCATTCATTTTAAAGAGAAACATTTAATACTTGCAAAGCAATAATCTGATCAATCTCTCTGTTTTTGAAATTGCTTTGGAGATACTTCTAAGCTGCCTAGACTCTAAAGCTTTCTTTTATTAGAGTATGAAGTACAGAATTGGTTTTGATAGCTCATTCTGAAAATAATATATTTAAAGGTGTAACATTTTGTTTCCAATAAAAAGGTCTCAGTGGACCAAGTTATGCAAACATTTTACCAAGTGTTGCTGACCTTTTCTTGCTGAACCTTAGACATGATTAGTGACCTTTGAAAGAGCTGAGGATTTCAACTTGCTATTATCAAATCAGTTATGAGTAATAGTAAATACACTCATTTTCCTAACATGCTGCCATCTTATTTCTCTGTCTTATACCAAATGTTTTGTAAACACATTCTATACTCTCCACTTTCTGTTAATCATTAAATATTCACTTTCTGAGTCTTGTTGACAATCTGGTTTATCTTCCAGATGTTTAGCTGAATTTGCTATCCAGATGTTCTCTCTCTCTCTCTCTCTTTTTTTTTTTTTTTTGGTACCAGGGATCGAACTCACAACCTTACGCCTGCCAGGCTGGGGCTTAGGCCACTGAGCTAAATCCCAAATCCTTTTTTTTTTTTTTTTTTTGAGACAGGGTCTCACTATGCAGTTCAGGCTGGCCTTGAACTCACTTTGTAGCCCAGGCTGGTCTCGAACTCACAAAGATCCTCCTGCCTCAGCTTCCCGAGTGCTAGGATTAAAGGCGTGCACCACCATGCCTGGGGAGATGTTCATTTTTTTAAATACTAGTTTTTATGCTAATGTCTTCATCTTAGACCTGTTCTTTGCAGCATCCTTGCTCATTTCACAGGTAGCTGCTTGGGTTTGGGATTTAGCTCAGTGGCCTAAGCCCCTGCCTGGCAGGCATAAGGTTGTGAGTGTTAGCCCTAGCAGCCTTCTGTGGTTTCCTTTCTTCTACTACCTTCATGAGTCCTCCATCTCCTCATTTGTTTGCACTGGACTAACTAGTCAGTGTACTTCTCAGCTGACCTCCCCCTCCCTCTCTGCCATCCCTTGTTTCCTTTCGATTATAATCTGAGAATTTTCAGTATCTAGTTCAGTGCGTTCTGTCTTCCACATGTAGTATGCCTGTCTTCTTGTTTCAGGCTCTATTTCAATCTCTGCTTCAATAGTTTAGCAGAAATTCTTTTCCTGTGGGATTGTTGGAGCAGGCACAGATTTAGTAGTGTAATTTTTTGGTTGGCGATATGAGGCAGGAATAATCAATCTGTTATTTAGGTAGATACCGCACAGGAAGATGAAAGGCCCTGAGATAGTTGTATGTGCCCGTAGGTTTTTGTTTCTCACTTCTGATGGACACAGATCTGCTATTTTATTCCTTGTCCTTGGTTCACCCTTCCTTTTTCATGTTGGACAGGGACCATGGCCTAGGCCCTCAGTACTGAGTGTACAGGTGCCTTCTCCAAGAGCCGAGAGGAGATGTCTTTGATGTGAATTTATGTGAGAATTCAGCTCTCTGGTTGCATGAAATTTGTGTCAAATTCCTATCAAAGTATGAGACCTAGAAAAGAGACAATGACTCGCCTCTAAATAATTGCAGAGAGGGCTTCGAAATTTGCTCCTTAAAAGTTTTGTAGCTTGTTCCTTTGTTTTGTAAAATAGTTATAATGTTTTGATTTCTTTCTACATTTATATTACCGTGATATCAAGTCATTTAACTCAGTTTGGGGCAAAATACTCTGTATCAAAGTGGCTCATAATTTGATGTATTAACTTTAATTTCCAAAGTATGTATTAACTCTGGTGAAGTACTGTGTTAGATAGATTGTCTAATAATAAAATTGTTCTCAACCAGTTATGGTGTTGCACACCTGTAAAGCCAGCACTTGAGAGGCTGGTGCCCAAGGATCACTGTGAATTCAAGGCCAACCTGGGCTATATAGTGAGTTCAAGGGTAGTCTGGACTACATAGGGAGCCCCTATCTCAAACAAACAAACAAACAAACAAGTAAGTAAACAAACTGTTCTCAGTCTTTATAATGTGAGCAAAAGGGCACATTGTGGGTAGTTACCTTTGGCTAATGTTGCAAGTATAGCAGAGCCTCATGTCCAGTCACATTTTGTTCTTTCAGAAATGGTATTGTGATTATTGATGACTTTAGCTGTCTACATGAAACATCTCATCTATTTTTCTGAACTGCATTTCAAAGTGCAAGGATGCTAAACTATACCCTTTGCCTGTATTTCTGACAATAGTGTTATATGGGAAGGCAGCCGTGCTCATTTTTAATCTCTGGCTACTGTTGTACTGTATGGCTGACAGGAGTAGATGTCACACAGATCATGTGGTCCACACATGCACCACTACAATATGCTATCTGGAATTTTATGGAAAGGAATTGCCAGTACCTACTATAAAATCTGGCTGGGCCCAGAGATCTCATGCATTCAAAGCCTACAGGAATAACCTCATGTCTACAAAGCCTAAAGGAATAATCAGCTTGCCTGCTTTAGCTTTGTGGGTAGCAGAGTAATGTTGCTTTCCGTGACCATGGATGTCCACTTACATCCCTTTGTTTATCCTATGCAATCAGTGGGAGCTCTGCACTACCCCGTGGTGGTATCCCAAGTAAAGAATCTTTTTCTGGCACCTTCAGGATTGGCTGTGTTTTTGAAATAATGCCCTGACGTTCAGGCTGTGCCAAGTTGCCCCCTTCCTTACAGTCAGCACATTCTCACACTTGCTGTGGAGTCCGAGGGCCCTGCTGTCTTTTCTGACCCTTTCCATGCTGCGGCTGATTAGCACAGGGCAGACCTTCCTGTTATGGATGTTTTTTGAGCTGTATCACATAGAGGCAGAAAATAATACCTCTGGCACAAATGCTTTTATTTGTATTGCCCTACAGACACAGATACAAATTCTTCCTGCTTAGCAAAATTATGTTTTACATAATGCTGCCTGTTGTCACTTTTAGTATTTATTTCTGTCATGAATCTCTATAGTATTTTATTATGATAATTGTACATTAAACCTACCATCAATTTTTTAAAAAATAAGATTATCATTAGTAAGACCGAAAAGTAGCTTCTTGGGATGATTTTGGTATTTGCCTCCTCATTCTTTATTGAAACCCTTCTTACAGTTCTTTATTCTTTCCAGTTAAAGAAGCCTGCCTTTTTTCCACTTTTAGATCTTGTCAAAAAACCACTATGATACTAGAAAGAAACTGGGTGTAGTGGCACATACCTATAATCCCAGCACTCAGGGAGCTGAGGCAGAAAGATCATCTTGATTTTGAGGCCAGCCTGAAGTAGATAATGAGACCTTGTCGCAGAACAAAACAAAACACAAAACAAAATGAAATTAGGAAATTTTCTCTATAGTAATGGAAGTTGCAAGAGTGGTTGCAACCATAGCATGCAAGAACAGTTACAGGTTATGACAACACCACCATTAGAAAGATGACACATAAGACTGCTGGTTTTCTGAAGGCTGCACCATTTCCATTTTTCTGTGCAGAGGACCATGGTTCCTTTACCGTAGTAACTTGTATGTGATAATACTGGTAGGACATGCTTCTGTGAATGAGTATTTCTTCTCAAAATGTTGCCACAATGTGATGGTTATTTTGCGTTGGACACACAGGTTCCTGTGAAATGGAGCCAGGAATGCCTCTTACTGTTTATGTAATAGCATGTTCCATGGCAAGTTGTGTAAAGGGCAATTGCAGTCAGCTTGGTCTGTATACTAACACTGTTCCTTTTGGCTAGAAACCTTGTGCAAACTGCCTAGCCCAGGAATTGTAACCCTATGGCATGTGTCCTGCAGTAGGCCGTTTGTATCATTGAAAGCTTTATAAGGTTCGGCATCACAGAGTCCTATCCCTTCAGGACTTCACATTCCTCAGCAGTAAAAGAGGCACAATTAGAGTTCTTGTGTTTTGAATTTCTGGAGGTCACTAATAGAAAGTATTATCAGAAGTCTGCAGAGTCCATGATTAAGGGACGTAGAGATGTTGGGCTGCGTGAAGGTATACCCTTTTAGAATAGTGCTCCTTTAAGGAAAAGAGAACTATTATAGACTTGCAAATGTTAGTTAAAACAATGTGGGCTTTGCAGTAGCATGTATGTATATGTATGTATCTTATAGATTCTCTTTTCATTGTGAGGAAAGTTTCTGCCCAACTTGGTATTTCCTAAGTTATTTTTAATGACGTTACCTGTCAACTCCACAGTCTTGTCAAACAATAGAATGTTTTTTTTCTGTAGAAATCAATTACTGTGAGAGCAGCTAAGGACCAGTAGTTATATAATTCTGAATAGGGAAAGTTTATTTCTTTTCTTGAATAAAATTAAAAATGCATTGTGCCTTTCACAAGTAAGTTTATGATAATATTACTAGAAAATGGATAATAAGTTATTAGAAGGCTCTGTAGAGTTCTATAAAGAAATCATAAGGTTTGCTTTATGCTTCCTCTTTAAAGTAGGGGACCTAGAATAAAATGTGTATAGTTGTCTCACACTTCTCATCAGAGATGTCCAGCAATACAATGAACAAATGACTTGGCTTGATTTAGTTCTATTTCAAACACTGTCTCTAAAAGAAACAGATCAGGAGAGCCTGTCAGCCCCAAATATTCTTTTTACACTTTAAAATTCCAAGAGATTGCCCTTACGCTTCCATTCTAGACTGTTTCTCCTCATTTGCCAAGGATGCAGGATTGGTCTCGTCCCCTTCTCTCTTCACAGTGTTGCTGATTCTTTGCATCCCTGCCAGTTTTTCCTGATTTTAGGCCCCCAAAGTGTGTCAGAAGCTATTGGAGAATTTTCTTTACTTTACCGTCCTGTTAGATGTTACATGTATGACTATGCCCTGCTCGTGTTTATCCCAGCATAGTGCCACCTGACACCTAGTGGCCACATTGTTACTCTGAACATGTGGGAAGTCCACTTGGGGGTTTTCACACTGGTCATATTTACTGAGGAAGTTTATATCTGTGATCATTCCCTAGATTTGTTTCAATTTATGAATTTTATAGTTCATAAAACAGTTCTGGTACTGTGTGTGAATTGTAACACATAGCTGCTGCATGTTAATTCTGTGAAATTGTACTCTAGTTAGACCACACAAATTATGATGCATGCATACACTGTTATTCCAAACAACATGGTAAACATAAGTCTTCCTTTCAGTTGTAATGAAAAGAAAATGCCTGTCAATTTAATTTATCACCAGTCATGTTTGTATTTAAAGTCCTTTAAAGTGAAATAAAAGCTTGACCTAAGATTATGGTTACTACAAACTTGACAGCAGCTGTGACTGTGTTATAAAATACTGCAGGGGCCCGTGTGCCATAATAAAATCTGTGTAACTAGTATGAAAAGCTGATACATATGGTGAATATTCTTGCGTATAGAAACAGTTGAAGTAATCACTCCAATCAGAAATCCAAGAAGTCTTTTGGTCCAAGCTCTGAGGGTTCAAGAACTTCCCCAGGTCACTTGGGTGGAACTAAAACCTTGGCCACTGAGCCTTCTCTTATTCCCTCTCTGCCTAGAGCAGAACTGCTGCAAGCTGAACGTTTATCACAGGTTCATTCACTTGTTCATTGCACAGTTGTCTCTGAGGAAGTAGCAGAAAGGAAAACAGCAAGCTCTTTAAGCACTGCGGTAGAAAAATGGTTTACAAATTCACATGGCTTCACATGTGCACTTGCATTCATTTGTTCCACATTTGATCACCTTCCATGTGCCTGGCAGCCTTGAGCAAAGTACTGAAGGCAAAAGTCATGTCCCTGGGGAGCTTAGACCTGTGCAGGGTGTCTTGGCTTCAACAGTGTTCTGCCCTTTGCCCATTGGATAAGTAGTAATTTCCAGTTGTGACAGTTAGAAATACCAACAGGCATTCTCAAATATTCTCTGGGAGTGGGAGGGCAAGGTCACTTTCAGTTGTGACAATTAGAAATGCTAACAGGCATTCTCAAATATTCTTTGGGGATGGGAGGGGAAGGTCACTTGGCGTTGAGAACTACTGACTAGTGGTTATTACAGCTTGGTGTGGGAAACAGATAAGCATAGAACAAAGTAAGTGCTCTGCTGAATGCACATTGTAGAACCAAGTAAGCATGGGTTGCATGTGGTGATGTGATAGAACAGGAAGAGGTCGAATTCAGTCTCTTTCAGGCTGACACTGGAATGCCTTCTGGGGCCTCTTGAATAGCTACCCAGGTTTGTTTGTGATGTATCTCTTGCTTGATTCTCTGGCTAATGTTTCAGATACTGTATTGAGCAGGAGTGGTGAAAGTATGCACCCTTGTCTTATTCCTGATTTTAGAGGAAATGCTTTCAGTATTTTTTCTGGTTAGTATCATGTTGGCTGTGGTTTTGTCATACATGTCTTTTAGTAGTTTGTGATAGGAATCTTCTATACCTGTTTTTGTTAACTTTTATTATTTTAGTACCTATTTGCAGTGCATCAAGTTTACATTCATTTTAGGGAATGGGTGACTGTACATAACACAACTTGATTCTTTTTTCGTCTCTTTTCCCTACCCACCCACTTTCTTTCCTCCATTTTTAAATCTCTTTCTCCCATTTTCATTCTGTTACTATTTTTAGTTCATGTTTATGACATATATTGTTTACATTCATTATGGGTATTTGGTACATGTGCATGACACATCTTAAATCTTTTTATTTCCTTTTCCTGCTTCTCCTTGTCCTTGGTCTCCTGGATCCTTTCCATTTACAAAAAATATATCTCCCTATTTCCTTCTAGCAGTCTTTTCTTTTGATTGTTAATTGTACTTGACCTTATTCAAATGAGAGACAGTGTATGGTATTAAAGGTAAGACATTGAAGCACAAGTGGTGACACTTGCACAGGGTTACATCCACATATATGAGTCCCAACACAAAAGAGAAAGAGAAATGAAAAAGAAAAAAGGTTTTAATATTTATGTATAAGAAAAAAAGAGTGAAGAGAGAGGAGATTTGAGAGTGTATGAGAGAGGAAGAAAAGAGACAGGGAGCAGTATAAATCAAAAGTGAGAGAAGACATATAGGAAGATTGAACTCAATTAATGAACTAAGAGAACTACATGGAATTATTGGTGTGGGCAAATATAACATAACACAGTAAGACACTAGAAGAGCAAATGAACTAACACACACTGGTAAACACTTAGATGTACACATCTTCCTACCCCGCACATATAAAAAGAAACACTAAGGAAAAAAAAAAACATGCAAAAAACCAGGTCTGATATTCCTCTTCATGGTAGCATTTATACTGGAGGTATAAATAATGAGGGGGTGGTGCTAGTGGTATAAAAATCTTTTTCTATTTAGTCCAGAATTCCTCTCCTCTCCTAAGTAGGACAGGTTGCTTAGAGAAGGCAGGAGACTGACCTCTGCCCTTCTGCATTTGTGCAGCAGCTGTCAAGGTAGGTCTGCCAGAGCAGGACTGGCTCAAACCTACCAACTTCATCTCTTCTGTATCTGGGAAGTAGGGGCTTGTTCTACCGAATCTGCCATTCCCATTGTCTTGGGTAGATCCAAGGTAGCGGTGAAGGTGGAGGGGGTACTTCTAAGATAGTTTCCCAATCCCATCCGTCTAAATCTGGAGAGAAAAGATAGGAATGACTACTCTTGTCACTGTTTACTTGGCTGTGCTGAGATCTGTCTGCTCGGGCTGTATCCCTGTCTGGTAACTGAGTCCGTGCTCACCAGAGTGTGCTGAGTATTTGCCTGTATAGCTCTGTGGGAGGAAAGAACTCCCTCCCTCAGGGAGCTGCAGTACATTCAGGGCCAGAGTGTGTTGCATGTCAGTTTACTTCTTTCTAAATACCAGTATTTTAGGGTTTCACCTGGTTGCTTTCCTGTGGTTCCTCTGTCTCTTCATAGATCAGTATATTTGTTGTTTTGGGAGAATATTTTGGAGTGACTTTAGAGTGTGGATTGCCTTCAACCGACCATCTTTCCAATCTTTTGGCAGATTCTTACATACAATGTTTCATTACTGGCTGTTAGTGTTTATATTTGGGTGTCCCCCGAAAAGCCTCATGTGTCCTGCCGTGCTGCCTTGCCTTGAAGTCAGCCAACTATAGACTGAAATCTCTACAAACTGTGAGCCAGAATAAACCTTTTCTCCTTTAAGTTGTAGGTGACAGGTATTGTATCAGCAACAAGAAAGTAACTAAGACACTGTTACTTTAATTTTCAGATTTAGACCTGTGTCATAGTATGCAGTCATTTTACCTAATAACCTATTTCATCCCATTCTTAATATAAAATTATTATTTTCATATATCAAATACAAATTTGAATACTCTGGCTTTTACAATTGATACATTTCTAGTAAGACCAGAGAACTTTATTTTTTAAAAATTTTAAAAATTCTCTATGCTCATAGATAATTTTGACATTCCTTGGTGTGTACTGTATACCTACAAAGTAAAGTATATTGAGTTCTAAGATGGTTTTAGTGGGCTAACATTCTCAGAAGCTGTGTATTTCCAGCTGCTACTGATACAGGCAGAAAATAGATTACCTCTTTGATATATATCTCTCAAGGAATTTATCTGGCATCTCTTGTAACACTTTTTCCTCTGTTGGCTTCCCTCTCAGGTCATCGTCCCTCATGTTGTGATGGTGATAACTCTTAGTTTCTTTAGGCTGACAAACTAGGAAGAAGTCTTCATTGATCCTCATTAGCATGGCATGGGCCAAGGGTTCATCTCTGAATTGATACCTGTGGCCGGTACGATGGAGCATCTAAGTGACCCGTCTAGCCTGCCTAATCATGGCGCGTACTTGCGGAAGAATCAAAGTACTCCTTTCAGTCAAAGTATTCCTTTTAGTTTGAAGACATCTTAATAAAGAGAAGTCTTAGGAATGAGTCATGCAATAAAATTTAGTGATTTCATTCAGCCAGCCAAGCCACATCAGTTGTTGTAACACTTAACAAAAGACAAGTTACATATCAAATACTGTATGCTGTTCCCCAGAGCCTAATCAATGGTTTCTGATTTCTACTCTCTCTCATAGAGCTAGCTTATTTGTGAATTATGCCCTCCCTCATGTAGCCAGTTTATCTGTGAGTTTGATCACTGTACTTATACCTGTTGGCATGTATTAGGCACTCAAATATTTGTGGAATGAATGCTGCCATAGGTTGTTACTGTGGCCATAACTACAGCAGCCCAAGTATATGAATTGAAGGTGGATGTAATTTAATATTTGTTTGGAGGGCTGGGTCACTTTTTAGTTTTATTTTCAGTGTACATTTCCTTGAGAGGGGAAATAATACCAGTACTAGGCTTCATGATTTTTCATTGAGAAAGAAGGGCTTGCCATTTAATCTTTGACCAATGATTATATGGATTAGGTGTGTTAATTTACAGCAAAATTCAACAGTGGAAATAATTTTAAGTTTATTTCTTATGTCTTTAGACAAAGTAAAAAGCATAGGATGAGCAGATCTGGTATGTGATTATTGTTTTTTGCTATAAAAAAGTCACTATTTGAGCCTGGTATGGTGCCTCACACCTGCAATTCTAGCATTTTAGAGGCTGAGGCAGGAGCATTGCCATGAATTTGAGGCCAGCCTGAATCACATGGTGAGACCCTGTCTCAAAATAAAAAAAAGTCACTGTTCATCTTCCCCAACCCCTATATAGCCCCCCAGGATCATCTCTTCATATTAACAGTTCTGGGAATGTAAAGCAAACCAAAACCTTAACCATGAACTGCTACATTAACCCTGCTCACTCCCGGTACTCAGTTCTCTCCCCTTTAATCTGATCTCTCAGACCTCATGAGGAAAGGTTCTTGCAGTTTTGATTTAATGACTACCTGCTGCAACTTGTATTTATTCATGGTGAAAACAAATTATGTTTTGAAAAAAAAATTCTGACAGTTGATGGATTGCAATAGGCAGGCACATCAAGGAAATAAGTGAAAATACAAGCATATAGTGATTTCTTGCACTTATAGATGAATAATCTTTACTGTGATTACTGGGTAAATAATACAAACATGGAAAAAAAAATTTTTTTAACCAGAATAACAAGTGTGTATACTTCTGGCAAAACACAGGTCTAATATCAGTTGTGCTTGTGATTGTTTTTTGGACTTATCCCAGTTTGGATTTAAATATATTAAAAGTGCTTATGAATACTGTATCAGGAAATGTATATCATTAAAATTGATTAAGGAATTTCTGTAAAGCAAAAATTGAACTAAACTCATCAAACCACTTTCTAGATATTATCAGTGGTTCCTTTGTCCCTCAGGTGCTGAAGGAATTCTCTTGTCGAGAGCTTGTTATTTGTTCACTACATCAGTGAACAGTCTGCAGTTCATTTGAGTTAACCAGTTTCTTAGGGAGCGAATATAGAGTTCAAAATCTGAATTGTAGTTTGTAGCCGAATATCATTTGTTGGGCTAAGAAAATTCTTTAATATTTATGACCCCATTTTCATTTCTTAAGGCAAAACCCTCGTATTTACTAATAAAATAATTCAGGTTTTCTAATAAAACATTCTACACAATGATCAGATAATTTAGTTTTTCAGTAACTTACATAAATGGAAATTAGGCATATCATTTAATAATTCAAATAGAATGAGTTGACATTAGATTTTCATTCTTAGCCTGTCTCTTACATTACTGGCAGTACCCCAGGATGTTCGCCATCTCTCAGTAAATGTGTTTGGAATGTGTCCTGTGCATTGTGTCAGTTATGCAGTGGTCAAACAGACCTAAACCACACCTCATAGAGCATTGATTCTAGGTCTGGAAACAGCTGCTACCTGAAAAGTTATACTTAATAACGATAACACATTGTGGTCTTTGAATGGAAGAATGAAGTGTTATGAACTAAAATAGTTTTGATGTGAGATAGAGATCAAGAATGAAAGAAAATTCTTACATCTAGTAAGAATGGGACCTACCTATTTATGGCACCGTTTTTGACCATACTTCACTGTAGCTCAAACACTTCCTCCTTTACCTTTCGGCTCTGGCTAAAACCACCTTCGTAGTGTGACCTCAGTCCTTAAAAATCAGATGTAAAGACCTAGCACTCAGGAGGCTGAGGTAGGAGAAGTGTCGTGAGTTTGAGGCCGGCTTGGGCTACAACGCGAGCGCAAGGCCAGCCTGAGCTACATAGTGCAACCCCGCCTCAAAAAACTAGGGCCAGGAGTTTGGCTCAGTGACTTAAGCGCCTGTCTGGCAGGTGCGAGGTTGTGAGTTTGATCCCCGGTGCCACACACATACACACACACACAAATCAGATGTAAGGAAATGAATGAATGAATGAGTTTCTTACATATGTTTAACTTTATACATACATACATACATACATGTTTTCTTCCCAAAATAGTAATAGTTTCCATATCATAAAATACTCTTCTATAAAATCAGCTTGAATGGTGTATCATGCTTTTTAAAAAAAGAGCGTATCTTTGATTAAAAAGGTAAGCTAAATATTAAAGTTGGTATATAAACTAATTAAAATTATTCTCATAGGAAAACACCACTAGTTATGATGTTACTGTTTATAGATTATATTTAAAAATTTTCACATTTTAAACATTTGGTGTGTTGCTAAGTGATTGACATGATATCTCTGATTATTTTATATACAGTTTTTTAGATACAGTATCTGTTTTAATATAATTTCATTTTACTGTTTCTTGAGTATGAGGTCAAGCGGCTAATGGTTACAGTCATGGAGGCTAGTTATACATGTTGAATAGTTGTTAGGTTTAAATTCATTTAAATCCTATTCTTCTCGATTTCTTAGAATAATAATGAATCTCCTTTTAAAAATGTTTGCCTGTATTTTTCATTATTGATGATGCTTTTTATTTGGCTAGTAAGTTGAAGAAACACTGAAATCCGTTCTTTATTTTCTTTATTTTTCTATCTTTGGTTTTGTTTTACTTTTGATTGATGTTTAGTATATCAGTCTCTTCTGTACTTTAAATAATTTCATGAAATTAATTACAGAAAATGTAATAGTGGCTGGTATAGCCTCATTCCTAAATGGAAAAGCAAGGATTTCTGAATAAAGTGAGCCTGAGGGCCTGAATTATTATTATTATTTTTTTAATATTTTATTAATAATAAAAGACAAGACAGAAGAGAATCCCCCATACATGCTACGTTTCCCACTGTAAAGAGATGCTTGGGTTGCTGACCAGAGACCTGGCCAAATCTACAAAACA
>RJWM01013540.1:0-53170 GCA_004363535.1 Dasyprocta punctata
TAAGGATTAAAGGAGGGGGCACCCCAGACAGTCAGCAGGAGCTGCTCCTTAGGCTTTGCAGCATCACCTAGGTGTTCCCACCCCCTCGCCCACCCCCGGGCGTGGGAGGCTGTTGGTTGTGAGTTGGGGGACCGCCGGCCAACATCCTCTGAGGGCACCAACTCCAGCCGCTAGGGGGCGGTGTGGAGCAGGAGCGCTGGTGGGTCCATTGGCCTCTTCCTTTCTGGGGAGAACAAGGATGAGAGTAGGTGTCCAATGGGAACTGGTAATGAGGTGGTGTATCTGGGCCGGATGGACATGAGTGAAATGAGATGTCATTCTGTAGTCTAGGGAAAGAGGCATTACCTCTGCAAATGGGCCAGATGACTCACTATAGCTGGGCATCACGGCCCATACCAGTAATCCCAGTGCCCCGGGAAGCTGAGGCAGAAAGATCACAAATGTGAGCTTGTGCAATTTATTGAGACCCTGTCTCATAAATAAATAAATAAGTGGCTGGGGATGTAGCTCAATGCAAAGGCCCCAGGTTATTTCCACCTCTCAACTTCAAAACTTTGAAAGTCTCAAAGCAGGACCTGTGTCCCACAGCAATGTCTGAGGCCCCACCTCTACCCTACCCTCCACTTCCACTCAGTTACCCAAGCTCAGAGCCAGCACTGGACCACACCATGGGAGCACCCGGACATGGATTCAGTCTAGGGAGAGGGAGGCGAGCCTCTGGGGACCCCAGGTGTCGCTGTGCCTGCCTGCCCCTCCTATGGCTCACTGGGAACAGGGCAGAGGATAATTTGGGTTCCTGTTGAGGTCACTTGGAAGGGGTCCTGTCCCCAGAGGCCAGGTTGCCACCTCAGCCCTCCCTGAAGGTGAGGCTGGGGCTGAAAGGAGAGGGGACAGCAGTGACCATTTTCCCCACACTAACTCACCCTCACATCTACATGCTTGAAATCCCACAGATACACAGAAGTACAGGAAGCCCCGTGCATGCTTCCAGACGCCTGTGGTTCCCTACATACATGACCACGAGTGGCTGTGTGCCTGCAGGCACAGTGCTGTCCCAGGCAGGCTGAGGCAGCCAGGACCCTGGTCACCCTATTTCCCAAGCCTCATGCAGACTGGAAACAGGACAGGAGGACCCCAAGTTAGAGGCAGGGCAGTGGGGCCCAGGGGACAGAATGGGAATCCCCACCCCCACCCTGCCAAGCATCAGCTGGGTCAGCAGGCACTGTCAGCAGCTCAACTCAGTGAGGGAACACACCCAGATGTCCCCAGCGCCTGCCCAGGGCCTCTGGTGTCTGCAGAGGGACCATCTGGCTATTGGGGAAAGAGAGAACTGTGCACCCCCAGCCTTGGCTGCCCTCCCCAACTCCCCCAGGGACCAGCTGGCTTCAGAACGTCACCCTCCTGCTGCTGAGACCTGGCCTGCTGGCCTGAGCTGTCTAGATGGAGGAAGCAGGAGGGGGACTAGAGGCTCTGTAGGTAGAGCCCCAGGTGTCACTGATCTCCCAGAAGCCCTTTAGAGTGGAACTGGAGCCCCAAGGGTGCCCAGGGGAGATGGATAGGCAGCCATCTTGGTTTCCTCTCATTCCCTGGGAATGGAAGAGCAAAGGAGGTGACACACAAGGGTGTGTTCGCCACCTGTGACATTTCCTGTGTCCTCAGATCACCTGCGAGGGAAATAAGGAAAAGAAAAGGAGGAAGAGAACAGAAGTGTGGAAAGGAAAGGCCCAGAGCACCAGGCTCTGGATGATGGGGCCCTCGTGGTAGGTTCTAGGCACTGTGGAAAAGGGAGTTTGGGTGGCAAGTGAGTTTCTTTGTGGCCTTCATGTCACACCAGTTGAGTAAGCCATTCAGAAAGCATGCGATCCTCTAAAATAAAAGTAGAAAGGCGCAGGATGGAAAGAGCGGGGCAGACACATCCTGAGCCAGAGGGCCTGGGGCAGGGCAGGGCAGGAGGGCACTGATTCAGGAATGAAAGGGACACAGAAGCACAACAGGGCTGGCAAAGAAAGAAGAGGGACCAGGGCAGACAGGGTGAAGCCACCAGAGGTGGGGTTCCCTCAGCCTGCCCTCCTCACTAACCTCGGGCTGAGCCCAGAACCAGCTCCTTCCACCCCAGAGCCTCTCTGACCCCATCCCAGGGTCATTGTAGATAGGTTGGGGCCTCACAGTCTACCGGTCTTCAGCGGAATCATCTGGGAGACCCAGCCCCTCCTTTCCTGACCCCAGGCGCCCAACAGCCCTTGTCTGACAGGGCTCAGTGAGTGTTCCCACCCCCCCACCTCTGCCGCCTGCCACTCTGCCCTGCTTTGGACCCAGCATAGCGCGGAGCAGGCAGGGGCTGTCGGATCCTATTAGGCAGAGGGCCCCAGAGGGCGCGGCACTGACGCGGGCCCTGCTGCTACGCGTGGCTGGGCCTCCTCCAGCTTTGGAAGGTCAGGAGGGGGTTGTCCCTGGTGCAGGGCCCTCCCGTGGCACTCAGGATAGCAAGGTGAGGGTGGGGTGGGGGTGGGGATGTGACAGCCCTGGGCCTCCAGCCCCTGCTTGCTGTCTTTCCTGTGCGATTGTCCTGTCTCATGTTCTGATTCACGAGGAGTCTTGTGGATACTGTGCCCTTGAACTGGCCTGCTCCCACCTGTCCATCCTGGTGGCTCCCAGAGGCCCTGTTCAAGCTCTGCCCACCCGAACCCCAGGCTGAGGGCCCTAGGAAGCCTGCAGTGACCTCCCACACACACACCGCCCTGAGACCCCTGCTCTGGGGACCCTCTCGCTCCCCCACCACACACCACTGCACTGGCCCAGCCCTACAGGGGCACAGGGTGACACTTCAGCTCTTCACTTTTGCATTTTTAAAAAATGTCTCAACTCACGCTTCACTGCATAGACACCAATTCCTCAGAGGGTGCCGGGCTTAGTGACAGGACCAGCTTCCTGCTTCACACCAGGCCACCCAGGCCACCTCAGGCCAGGTGTCAGCCAACCAAGCCAGATGTGGTGTCACAAGGTCTCTGCCCATCTCCTCCCTCTCACTGTGTTTTAAAAATGTGTTAGTATTTATTGATATGGTCTGTCATGTGCCAAGGAGAGTACAGATGGTCACCCTTTGGGGTGAGAGGTGTGGCTCAGTGGCAAAGTGCTTCCACAGCATGCAAGAGGCTATAGGTCTTATTCCCAGCACGACAAGAAGGAAAGAAACACAGTCACCCTGTGAAACATGTATCATTGTTATTCTGGGAGAGCTCAGAGAGGGAAAGGACCTGGAGGAAACCACACAGCAGTCGCTTTGCTTTCTTCTGCTTCCATCTGTTTATCCGTTGCATCTCGGGGATGGGTACAGACACAAGGGATGGAGTCAGCTGTGGTCTTAGGTAACACCCCCATGCCCCACCTTGTCATACACAACCCTGTCCAGCTGGGTGCCACATCTGCCCCAGCTCCTGAGCCCATCTTCGTTCACCCAGTCCCAGGTTGGATCTGCTGCCCCCTTGCCCAGGGTCCTAAAAGGTGGAAGCCTGAACTTCCTATATGGGCTGGCACAGATGTCCCCTGGTGCTGATGTCCCCTCCCTCCTATGAAGCTGCAGGTGAGGAGGAAAAGATCACCCTTCCAGGGGCAGACTCTGGGACTGTGAGCCCCCAGACGTTAAGGGCAGGAAGCAGTGGGAAGATGGCCACGCCATCTGAAATTTCTCTTTTTCACTAAGCTGGGAGAGGAGATTCCAGCTATGGAATCCAGAGAGAGAGAGAAAAAAAGAGAGAGAGAGGGAGAGACAGAGAGAGAGGGGACAGAGAGAGAGAGAGAGAGAGAGAGAGAGAGAGAGAGAGAGTTGTACAGGAACAGAACAGAAATTGGCTGGGCCCTGGGCCCAGAGAGGCCTGGAGCTGCCTGGGCTGCTGTTCAGTGCCAGCCCCATCCTTGGCACCCTGCCCCTCTCAGCATTGCTCAGCTTCAGAGCCTGGGTGGCAGCTGCTATAGCCATGGTGCAGCTGTTGCCATGCCCAAGGAGGGCTGTGGACTCAGCTCCATGTGGCCGGGATGCCATGCCAGAATCTTAGACATTACCCAGTCTGTTCCCATTTTACAGATGATGAGATGAGGCCAGAAAGAGCAGCCTTCAAGAACAATAAAGGTAGAGACTGGAATGCAGCCTCCTGTCTGCTGAGGGTGCTGCCCAGGGTCCCCTCTGGCAGCAACTGGGGCTATTGACTGAAAGGGCTGGGTACACAGGGGATGTGTCTGTGTGTGCCAGGGGTTTCGTGTCCATTGTAACTCCATCTGTGTTCAGGAAGTGGGGGCACATCCAGAGAGGACCAGCTCTTTCCTACAGGTTTGGAGGTCTCCCAGGCTGATTGCTGGGCAGTCCCACAGGCTAGGATGAGGAGCAGGAGAGATTGGAGGCAGCTTGGGCATGGGTGAGAAGGGTCAGAGGCCAAACTGGGGCAGGGAACACAGCTCCAGTGGGGTACAGGTCCCTTTTGGCCTTCATGGAAGCCCAGCCCTCTGGCCATCCCAGTGGCCACCCCAGGGTACACGGGTCACATGATGTAGCACTTCTCAGCAGATTGCTTGAGGTCTCCCAGTGTAGTCTGGGCCTTGTCCTTGAGGGAGCCGATATCCAAGCCAGGGAGGCTGGCCAGCTGCCCAAGCACCGAGGCCTTCTCCTCCTCCTCCTCCGTGTCCTCCTCGATCATCTTGGCCAGCTCCCGGGGCAGCTCCACGTCCCCACCTGCCATTTGGATCTGGCTCTCGTCCGTCTCATTCTGAAGGGAAGAGGGGTGGGATGAGGGGACAGGGAAGAAGCCTGGCCTAGGTGCCAGGCCCCTGCGTTCCCACACCCTGGGACCTGGAGACCTCACATTTGGACACTGTATGGTGAGTAAAGAGGAAACAGTATTGTCTGAAATCACACTGTCACCATCAGCTGGGTCTTAGGTGACTATCGTTAACCACACTGAAGGACACAGCCAGCATAGAGATGAGTATCTGTACACAGCTAGTGTCAAGCTGGAAAAGTATTAGGAGGTAGGTGCTGTTATCTCCACATTACAAATAAGGAAACAAAGGCTCAGCTCATTTAAATAAGCGAATTGTCCACATCACACAACCAGGAAGTGGAGGAGCTAGATTCAAACCTATGTCACTGATGTCAGTGTCCATGTTCTGCATGGCACCAGCTCATAGCCAGTGCATTTCTGGGTCCCTCTGGGACGAACTGGGACTTTCTGCCTTGGGTCCTGCTTAGCTGAATCCAAGTCCTTGCTTCAGTTCCCTGATGGTAGGCAGAATTGTTCTCTCTATTTTTCTCTCTCTCTCTTTCTCTCCCTGTACTGGGGCTTGAACCCAGGGTCTTTGCACTGCATTTCATCTTCAGCCCTTTTTTATATTGCTAATTCTAAGATAAATTCTCACTAAGTTGCTCAGTTGTCCAGGCTGGGTTCAAACTTGTGCTCCTCCTGCTTCAGCCTCCTAGACTGCTAGATGCTGGATGCTGGAATTACAAGCATACACCACCATGCTTGACTGTGTTGTGTCTCTTCTATGCTCAGTGCCAGTATTTGATGAATAACTCCATTTATTCCTAGATGGGTTAAAGTAAGTCAGGCTTTCCAGACCAGTTTTTCCCTTTGAGAGACTTTCAAAAGACCAGAGCCCTGTGGGGAGTCAGATGCAGCAGGGACTCAGTAAACATTTGTTGCATGAGTGCATGTGATGCCCATACATTTGATCTTTCAGTTCAAGTGAAGATCAAGGTCAGGAATGCTGATAGCACTTTACTTCTTTGCCCCTGCAAAGTCTAGCACAATTTTGGGCACATGAGAGTGATATTTTGGAGTGGTTTATGCCTCAGTTTCCTCCCTAGGCAACAGAAGAACACATTCATATGCCTAGGTGCTGCGTTATCCAGAAGAGACTGGGGGATGGGAGCCTCATGAGACAGCTCCGGAGCTGACTGACCAGTGAGGGGTCCTTTGCTCTCTGCAGGTGCCCAGGTGCCTGGAGCACAGGCTCACATTCCATTTCTCCCTGGCTGCATGACCTTAGCCAAGTCCCTTCTTTGTCTCTGAGCCTCAGTTTCCTAACCCATAGGTGGGTGACAGCTGCTTGGTAGTATTACTGGGGGTTTAGGTGAGACTGTGAAGGCGAAGATGTTCACACGTCTGGCACACACACATCACCTGCCTTCTCTCTTCCACCTCACCTTCTGCGTGTTCAGAAATCCCAGAAAAAAACTGCCTTCTGCTTCTTCTGAGCTTCTGTGGGCTGGGCCTGACCAAGCATTTGGGAGGTGGGGTTGGAAAGGAGAAGGGACTTGGATTGACACCAGAAACACAAACCTGACAGTCTCCAGAGATCTGGGCTTTCCCTCAGCACCAAGGCCTGTCCTGAAGGGAGTGAGTTAACCACAGCAGTTCATGAACAAATGAATGGACAAAGGAACAAGACAAGGAAGCATCTAACTGAGCACACCATGAGGCTTATGGGCCGAGAGTGGCAACACCCCCTGGTTGAAGGCCCTCAGGGCCCCACTGTGCCTCAAAGCCCGCTGTGTACCTTGGGCAGTCGGTACTTGTCTCGGAAGTGACTCCGCAGTGTGGCCCGCTCTGCCTTCCTCTGCGTGAACTGTGCGTCCCGCTCCATCCTGTGGGGGGATGGGGTGATGTCACTGCAAGGGCTGAGGGGGCTGTGAGGGAGGCATCTCAGGATCTGGCAGCAGGTGGCATTGGTCCCACTTGTTGGCCAGCGGGAAGCTGGGATGCTTGAACCTGGCCTGCTAGGTGAGTCTGCTGCCTGTCCCCAGGCCAGTGCCCTATTGCCATGGCCCTGTGTAGAACTTTACCATGTGTCCTTCTCTCCCTGACAACTGTGTCCCACGGGGGAAGAGTATTCAGAGCAGACTCAGGCTCCCACCACCGCTCCATTACCACTTTGTAAGCCACTTACCTTTCTCTTCTGTAAAATGGGGATGAGAACTTGCAACTCACAAAACTGCCCTGATTAAGTGAAATAACCATACCTAATGTTTAATGATGATTTCCTACATGCCAGGCACTATGCTAAATGGTTTGCATGCATGAAGTCATTTCACATTCATAAATATTTAAGCCACGTAGTATGATTAACCACCCCATTTCCAGAAGAGAAAGGGAGGCACAGGAAGATTAAGCAACTTGCCTAAAGTAACCCAGTTAATAAGAAGCCAAGCAAAGACATGGACCCGGAGTCCAGTCCCTAGCTCCCTCCTAGCTCTGCTCTGTCCCAAAACTGCAGGAACACAATGGGTTCGCTTTTTGCAGGAGTGCCTACATCTTAGGACCTGTCTTCACACCTCCGAGCCCCTTCTGAGCGGCTCTTTTCTCAGAGCCTGAGGCTCAGAAGAGCCCTCGTCAGAAGGCTTGGGCCAGATCGGATTAAGGGATTACCCGTTTCATCAGAAATGCACGTGCACTCGCCTCCCCACCCCAGGCACGGGTCTCCCTTCCCCACTCCCTCAGGGTCACAGGAAGCTGGAATGGGGTCCTGGGTGTGCAGAAGGGCTGGTGGGGAACAACTGGAGGAACCCTCCCCCCAGCCACTTGGCAAGTTCAGGTAGGAAGAGGAAGGGTCTTGGGCTGCAGGCTGACCCAGGGGTGGCCCCGGCGGCTGCGAATATCTGTGTGTGTGTGTTTGTGGGGGATCACTGGGGCCAGGAATCCCACTCACTTCTCTTCCACCAGTTGCTTCTGATACTCCTCGTACTCCTCACGGCTCATGCCCTGCGCCTCGGCGGCCGACTTGTCCCCATCTCCCTTGTCCTCGCCGCCCCCCAGGCTCCCGGTGAGGTTCTTCAGCTGGCCACCCACCATGGTCTTCACCATGAACGCCATGGTCTCAGCCGGCAGAGGCAACAGGCGTCGGGGGTCCGCGCGAGCACTGCACGTCCGCGCCGACTTCAGCACTGGGACTGAGGACAGCTCCCGCGAGCCCCGCCCCATTCTCCCGGCCCCGCCCCGCCCCGCAGCCCCTCCCCCGCGGGCGGGGGGCGCGCACGGGGCTGGAACGGCGGCACCACGTGCGGCCCAGGCTCCCCACGTGCCTCGATCCAGAGCGCCGAGCTCCCGGCCCCGCTGGCAGCGGATTAGGGGCTGCTGTGGTGGGGTCGCTCCCCAGGGGACCCTGCCTTCCTCTCCTCCTGCATCCCCTCTCCTCCTGGGTCATTCATTGCCTGGATTCCAGGTGCGTGATGGAGCCGGCAGCAAAGGGCAGGAACTCACTCCAGACCCCCACCCCCACCCCCACCCCATGCCAACCCTAGCAGCTACCCAAAGAGCTTGAGGCCATAAAGGGAGGCAGCCGGGGAGCGGGCGCAGGAATCCGTTATGGCTCAGGAGTTGCTTCTGGAGTTCCTCTGTCACATGCCTGCCCTGCTGTCCCTGGGGCTGCGTAGAGCGGCAGAAAGGTTTAGCGATTTTGGCGGGGCTGAGACAGGAGGAACGCTGAGAGACACCAGTCCTTGTGTTGGGCGAGTCTGGGGACAGAACCACGGGCAGCTTGACCCTCTCTCCTTCAGGGCAGCGGGTGTGTGTTCTTCCTGTGTTTAGAAAGACCTCGGTCTCCCTGCGGCTTGGAGCCCACCCGGCCACTCCCTACGAAGAAGACGTGGAAGGGCGCAGAGGTTAGGAGGAGCTGGAAGGTAAATGAGCACGTCAAAGCTTGGGGACAGAGAAGTCACCTTTAATAAGGTGGGGCTTGCAACTGTCAGGTGTGGGGCATAGCTGGGGCACCCAGCAGAAGCAGGCATAGACCAGGCTGCCGGTACCCTAGGTACCACTTGCTTCCCCATGAGAAGTGGTTTGAATGTGGGTCAGGCATACATGCTGGAGAAGGGCTGTCTCCTCAGGTTCCCCAACACCTTGGGACCTTCTGGTGCAGGAGCCAGAGGGAGCTTCCCCAGGGACCAGGTCTCCTGAAGTCTCTTGTTCAGCTCCTGCCTGCTGCCAGGGAGAGAGGAAGGTTACCTGGGTCTCTCCCTTCTGGGCAATTTGTTTTTGTGAGACAGGGTCTCCCTCTGTAGTTCAGGCTAGACTTGAACTCACTAGTGGCCCAGGCTGGCCTTGAACTGGTGGACTTGTGGTGATTCCCCTGCCTCAGCCTCCCATGTCATGGGATTATAGGCCCTGCCTTGCCCCTTGAAACCTGTCTCTCTCCACTCACTTCCCACCCCAAAGCCTCCCCTTTTTCAGGGTCGCTTTGCTTCTCTTCCCATGCCATTCAAGGTTCACATTTCCTTTTGGCATTTAAGGTCCAGTTAGGTGCCTTAGTCCAGAACTGCACTCCTATGTGTCCCCAGGAGCCCATGGTCATTTCCACTTTGTGCCTTTTAAAGCTCATCACCCTCCACTTTTCCTCCAGGACCATCCCAGCCTACTCGGGTTCTTCTTGTTTTGAAATTTCCCCAGCAATGGGGAATTTCTGAGGCTTTTAGTGTATCTATGTCCATAGATGGTGCACCTTCATTTGGCAAACACCCACCACCCACCAAGAAGAAAGAATGACCTTCCACTTCCTCCACATTTGACGGGGGACAGTTCTAGGGATTGAACCCAGGGCCTTTGCACTGAGCTACATCCCCACCCCTTTAAAAACAATTTTTTCTTTTTCTTTTCTTTTTTTTTTTTTTTTTTTTTTTTTTTTTTTTTTTGAGACAGAGTCTTACTAAATTGCTAAATCACTCAGACTGGGCTCAAACTTTCAATCCTTTTGCCTCAGGCTCCCAGAGTGCTGGGATTACAGATGTGTGCCACCATGCTTGGCTTCCCTCCAACTTTTTCTGTTATCTTTGCCCAATGTCACAAACTGATCCTGCTCTGTCTCCAACAGTACTGAGTTATCATTTTTTCCAAAATACTATGCTTTTCTTCATGTTCCTGTGCCTTTTCTCATCCAGCGAGGACTTTATATATCTTGGCAGGTTGGAAAAGTCCTATCACCTTGATGACCCATCTCAAATGTCCTTCCCCTATGTTCAGATTGATTCCCATCTCTCCATGTACTTTCTCCTGTGCTCCCAGTCCCTGAGCTATGGCCATCAGCACTGACCACAGAGGTGTCACTGTCAGCTCCTGGCCACCTCCTCACTGTGGAGGGCTCTGTGAGGCAGGATCAAATGGGCAGGGGGCTGCACAGGGTGCCCGTGCCTGGGGAGGGAAGGGTCCCAGCCAGTGTTCTGCTTGCAATTAACCTGAACAGTGACAGCCCAGAGTCACGCCCTGCTGGGCAATGTGGGGAGCCCGGCTCACAGGGACTCACCTGAAGTTCACATAGTAAAAGAAGCCTGCAGTCTGGATGAGGAGAAAGAACAGGAAGACACCAGGCTGCAGGCATGCGGGGGTCCCTGGGCGCCAGCCAGGGCCCCGGGGGCCCTTGGCTGCTGCTTTCTGAAAGGGGAGAGTCTGGGGTCTTGGCTGAGCTTGCAACCCAGGAGGGAGGGACCCTTGAATCTGTGCCATGCTGGGGCCTTGTGTATCTCCCCAGGCCTGGGCTATGGTGGCTGTTATCTGGAGAGGGGTGGTGCACAGAGTTGCCTCCCCACCTGGGACTTGGTGGCTGCATCTGTGGGAAAAACTGGGAAGACCTGGAGTCCGGGATCATCAGGGGCCAGTGACTTAAGAGATGAGGGACACAGACAGGCAGACAGACAGACACAAGGTGAGGGCAAGGGAAAGAGCAAGAAGGGACAGGTGGCACAGGGCAGAGCAGCTCCACTGCTGAGTGCTGAGAGATCTTGGGCAAAGCCACCCATTTCCTTGCAGTCACTGAGGGAGCAGATACTGAAAGGGTCCCAGGACCCTACTGCTGCGGAGTCTGGGCCACTCCCTAGAGCGCAGAGAGGGTAGAAAGATGGGACTCATGTCCTTAAACACCCGTGTGCACACTCGGACAGATACACAGTTGTGCCTGCTTGGATCCTGGAAGGGAGGCAAAGGCAGTGGGCACCTGGGGCTGCAGAAGTGTTGGGAGAGGGTGGTAGAGTCCAGACCTCAGGGAGAGGGGTCCCCTGCACCTCTTCCTCCTCTCTCACCCGTGTTCCCTGAAGGTCCTTGTGTAGGAGACCCAGGATCCGGTCCAGCTCCAGGAAGTGATGCTCAGTACCCATAGGCAGAGAGGCAACCTGGGCTTCTAAGGCTATGCGAGCAGCAACGTCCCTGCCAGGGTGGACGCAGGGAGGTCACTTGTTCACGTTCTGGTTGCACCCAGATCGTTTCCCATGATACCTAGGGCAGGGCATGGATGGAGAACAGGCACCATCCTTTTGGGGGTTGGTCTTTGTCCCAGACCTTCTCTCTGGGCCCTGAGAGGTTTAGCCTGGACAGGCATCTCCTTAAAGCTGCCTGGCTTAACCTCTGTCTTCTTGACCGCCCCCCCCAGGCACCAGTATATTTGGCTTCTCTTCCTTGTCCTACTCCCCTGTGCCATCCCAGCCTCCTAGATTGTGGCGGGGAGCGGGTATCATGTACCCAGTGATCTCCCAACCCAGGGTTCCACAGGTAGCTCCTAGACCTGCAGGATCCATCATGGGAGACTGAGAGACTGGTGGGGAGCAGAGGGAACTCAGGGCTGCCTCCTCCAGCTGGCCTGGTCTTGGCAGTGTCCCTCCAAAACCTCTATCAAACACTGGCTCCTTCTGAGAGCTGTCCCCAAAGGGAAGCTCAGATTTACTCTCTCTGCCTGGGGGGAATGTCTCATGACACATGATGATCCTTTCCTTTATACATTTCTATTTCTCTTTTTATTGGCACATGTTTGTAGTACATAATGATTTCATTTAGCATGGGGAGTTGGTGCATGTACATGCCCCTAAAATTTTTTTTTTGTTTTTAAAACTGGGTCTCATTATGCAGTTCAGGCTGGCCTTGAACTCAGTATGTAGCTCAGGCTGGTCTCAAACTCATGGCAGTTCTCCTGCCTCAACCTCCCAGGTGCTGGGATTCAGGTGTGTACCACCATGCTCAACAAGAGTAGCTTTTGAAGTAGGACTTTCAAGACTTTAAACTCAGTTCAGTTAAATTCAGGTCAACTCAACCAGCCCAACCCCCAGCCTGCCTCCCTGCCAAGCTCTGTGCTGGGTGCTCAGGAAGCCATGGAAGAATGGACTGCAGGACCCATGGGCCCTCTTCAGGTGGAGAGGCAGGTTGGCAGTGGATAGAGGGCTTCTCTTCCCTCTCCCACCCCTTACCTCATCTCTCGCAGGCGCTGAAGCAGAGTTCGCTGTCCACAAATCAAGGTGCTGACTTTGGTAGAGTCCTGCAGGGCGGAGAGGGCAGCCCACCTTCTCAGGGTCACCTTCCTTAGGGATACTCCAGCCCTCCTCCTTCCAGGGGCTTTACCAGAGTACCAGGGCCCTCTTCATTTTATTTATTTTTTGGTTTTCTGAGACAGAGTCTTGCTATGTAGTGTGGGCTGGGCTTGAACTCACTATGTAGCCCAGGCTGGCCCAGAACTCACAAAAATCCTCCTGCCTCAGCACCTCACCCCCACTGGTAGGATTATTGCCACTGTGCCAGTTTCACCCTCTTCATTTTGGATATACTGAGTTTCCCTCAACTCTCTCCATCTAGGCTCTGGAGTCCCCTCCCTTCTCCCTGAGGGTGCGCCTCCCATCCCTGCCACTCCTGGATTTCTCAGAATCCTCCTGCTTCTAATCCTTCCCACCCCAGTCCTCTGTGTTCCCACCTTCCAAGGTGTGGTCCAAATTGGGGGCCAGGGCTGGTTAATACTCTGAGCTTTGAGTCCCTGCCATGTCAAGTGACCTGGAAAGGTAGCTGCCTCTCTTGGAGTAGATGGGGTCTGGCAGGAACGGGTCCTGGGCCTGGAGGTAGGACCAAGGGGACTGGGCCTGGGGGGTGGATAGGACCCTCCCTAAGCTGCTCTGGCCTAGGAACACAAGATTAAAACCTCAGCTGTCAAAACCCAGCCTGCGGAAGCTGCTGACCTCTTCCTGGCCAAATGCCTTGCCTGGCGGGTTTAGCTCCCAGGTCCCCAGGCAGGGCATGCCCAGGGCATGGCTCTCAGGGGAGGAGCCAGGATGACAGTGGAGATGAAATGAGGATTTGTGCAGCCAAGCATTAAGCAAGCCATATGCAAATCACATGTGCAGCCACATGCAAATTGGTACCTAGTCTATTTCTGTCATTTGTCTGTGGTCCTGATCCAAATATCTGGCATTGACTCTTCCCTGCTCTGCTGGGTGGGCATTTATTTATCCAGAGATGCCTCCCACAGGCTGTGCTGCCCCACCCTTTGTTCTTCAACTTTTCACCTCTCCCCCACTTGCCTGCCACACCTTTGGGGAGACCTGCGCCTGGCTCTATCACTTGCTGCTCTTTTGTTTTTTGGTTGGTTTGTTTGGTTTTTCTGTTGTTTTTTGAGACAGGGTCTCACTATATAGCTCAGGCTGGCCTGGAACTCACGGCAATCCTCTTGCCTCAGCCTCATGAGCGCCTGGATTACAGGTGTGCGCCATCACGCCCAGCACTTGCTGCTCTTTGAAGCCTGTAGATGGAGCTGTTGATGCCCGTGGGCCACTCACTCATCCCACCTCAGTTCTGGCCCAGCCTGGGGACCCCAGCTGCTGCTTCCATTGCTTCTTGACCTGGGCCAGGTGCTCAGAGAGACCCCAGATGGCCTGCAGGATGCGGCTGTGTCTGCTCAGCGTCTCCTGCGGGTCAAAGAGCCTTTCCCCTGGAGAACAGGACAGAGCTGGGGCAGGTGGTGGCTGTAGTACGGCAACAGGTGGTATTTGGTGTATGGGAGGTTTCTTGGAGAGGGGCATTAGGAGTACAGCTTCTGCCTCAGGACCTCCTCTGGAATATTTCCGGGTGGCAAGGTAGGGACAGGACAGGAGATCTGGGCCCAGGTTCTGCTAAATATGGCCTCAGGTGGCCATCTCCCCCTGGGTTAAAAGACTTCTGATTCAGAGGGTCTTGTGATGCCCCTGCCCTGGGCCACTACCTCCTTCCTGGGCTCTGGTATTGGGCTGTGGACGTGTGTTCTTCTTAGTGCCCAGGCCCAGCCTTGCCCGCAGCCCTTCCAGCTGCCTGGCCAGGCGGACCTGCTCGGTCTCCAGGAAGGGCCCTGGGGAAAACTACAGGAGGGAGATGAGAAGTCCAGCCCCTGTCCATGGGGGGCCAGAAGTGGGGAGCCTCCCTTGGGGGCCCTACTCCCTGACCAAGCATCCCTCCCACCAGGGAAGAGCCCTTGGCTTGGTCACCAACCTGAGGTTTCCAGCCATGGGCGCTTGGTCTCCACCACCTGTTGCCGTTCCCCCCCAGTGTGGTCCCAGCCTCCTTCAAGGTCTCCTCTGCCAGGCAGCCTCCTGATTCCCAGACTGTTTTTGACCTTTTCTCTATGCCCCACCACCCCCTGCATCTGTTGACCACCAGCGCTGGTCACTCTGTGTTGTTCTGTTGCAGCCTGGCCCTGCCAGCCTGGGAGGCCTGAGGGCAGAGCCTGGCCCCCAGCACTGCACCACACAAGGGAAGGGGGGCTAAGGGCACCATGACAGGGGCTGCTGGGTGTCTGGGGGTAGGAGGCCCCTGGGCTGTCTCTCAAGTGGGCCCAGCTGGCATCACCTCTGGACCAGGGTCGCTCAGACTGAAGGTCAGGAAGGACAGGACATCGTGGTCATCTGGAATAGGGTTGGGAGGGGAAGATCATATCCTCATGCTGGCAACCCGGACACTCAGCCCTTGTCCCTAGGCTCGGGGTAATGTGGGCAGCCCTTGGACCTTCATCTTGCCCATGTCGTAGGAGGGTGTGGGGACAGACCAGCAGATGTGTGGCTTTGAGGGTTGAAAGCACCTTCAACCAGAGGTGGCTCCGGGCGAGTGGGAAAGGACATAGTGGGCTGGAGGCATGGAAGCAGACCAAAGGACACCCCAGGTCCACAGTGCACAGCTGCTGCAGGAAGCACCAACATGCAGTGGCCACTTCCCCAGCATGACTCTGACCACATTACTCTCCTCCCTAGAAACCTTTGAGAGCTGGGTGTGGTGGTGCACACCTGTAATCCCAGCACTTAGGAGGCTGAGGCAGGAGGATCACTATAAGTTCGAGGCCAGCCTGCACTGCATAGTGAGACTGTGTCCCCCCACCACCACTGCAAAAAAAGAGAGAGAGATAGAGAGGCCTTTTCTGAGGCAGGAGAATCCCAAGTTTGAACCCAGTCTGAGCAACTTTGTGACTTAGACTCAAAATAAGAAAAATTTTTAAAAAGGGTCAGGGATGTAGCTCAGTGTGAACGCCCTGGATTTAAACCCCAGTTCTGGGGAGCGGGGAGAAAGAAAACAGAAAAGAAAAGAAAAAGAAAGACTCCTTCCATGGCTCCCCAGTGTCCAAAGCCTACCGACCAAAGTCCTGACATTTAAGGGCTCCTACTTTCTGGGAAGAGCACCCCACCATGGGCTCTGCATACACCACCTCCCTTTGCTCCATGTCCTAAATGTCCCTTGTGCAGTGCCCCTTTCGCCTGCCCCCATGTCTAGCAAGGGGCACTTACAGAGACAATTGGGATGAAAATGCCTCATATTTTGTCCCTTATGAGACCTACAGTAACCTTCCTGCTGGTGACAGAGGCCACTGGAAGGCTGGTGACTGGCCCAGGTCACGTAGTGAGGAAGCGGTTGCCCCACCCAGGGCCTGCAAAGGTCTTCTGAAGCTGGATCATGAACACTGCCCCTCTGCTTTCAGCTCCCCTTGGACCTTACCTGCCAGGGTGCTGGTGGCTGCTGAGACCCCAAAGTAACCTCTGGGGGTCAAAAGCAGAGGTCCCACATCAATGCAGACCTCTTCTGGGTCACTAGGGGTGAAACTACTGCTCAGTGATACCTAAGGGGCATGAAGGGAAGGCACTGGCTCTGTTCCTGGAAGGAGGGCAGACAGCCACAGCGCTTGGGGCTAGAGTGACATGGAGGTGACTCACATCCTGGGCTCACGTGAGCCTCCCTCTGGGCACGTGCTCTGTGATGTCTGAATTCAGGGTGCTCCCCAGGTGTGCTAGTGACCCCATGAGTGTGAGGACCTGTGCGTGCCAGGAACCCCTTGTGATATCCCAGACTTGAGCTGGAGCAGGGCACCCTCAGGCAGCATCTCTGCAGCCTAGAGCTGGTGATCTGAGTGCTCAGGCAGAGACCCCAGGAGCAGGAGGGGGACTCACACGCAGCCGCTGTCGCCAGTAGGTGATCCGTGCTCTGAACAGATATGGCCGATTTCCGAAGTCCCAGTGACAGGAATCCAGCACCTGGCTGCCTCCATCCCTGTGGGTGCTTAGATTCCAGCCAGGCCACAGAGGACACCAGACCTGGCCCTGGGGTGGTGTCTCAGAAGCTACTGTGCCCTGGCCTCCATGTCACCCCTACCCCCCGGGTGACCCGGCACAGGACAGGTCCCTGTTGTCTAGCCTTGCTAGTGTCTGCCTCCTACACAGAAGCAAGAGGGGCAGGAGGGCAGCCTCTGCCTGGACTTGACTTAGGAAGGGCCCAGGGGTATCACCAGAGACAGAGGCCTGGGCCAAGCATGGGATCCGACTTCTGTACCCCTAACCCACCAGCACAGCTCTGTCCCTTCACTCTTTCCCTTAAACTCCAAGTGCCCCCATGATTCTGGGGAGGCCACCTCCATGCTCTCCCTTCTGCATGGGATGAGTCCCAGTAGCCCAGGACAGTATGAGCAACCCGTGGTCATCCAGGCTGCTGGTGCAGGCTCTGGGGAGTTAGGAGCATAGGCCTGAGCCCCAGGTTGCTCTGGGCACGTGGGTGGGGCGGGCAGCTCACAGAGAGCACCTGTCACCGCCACCTTCCGCTATAAAGGAGGCAGCACAGGGCACCAGGGCATGCACTCCTAACTGAGCACCCCACCTTTGCAAACCCTGGTGTCCTGTCTTTAAAACAAAGGGATAATTGCAAGTAGCTCATAACCATGTTACGAGGGTTCACAAGACGGTGGTGTCAAGGGCGTGGGCCCTAGGCTGAGGACAGTAAACTCAGCTCCACAAACGTGCGCAATTATTCTAATTGTTATGCGCTGAGGCTGTTGGCGGAGAGGCACTGATAAACTGGTCCAGCCACCAGGAGGCCACGTCACCCAGAGGAAGGGAAGGAGAAGCCAGCAGGGCAGGGCAGGGCCCTTCACAGGTGAGTCTGGAGTCAGATGCCAGCTCTGCCCATGGCTGTGTGACCTCAGCGAATCACCTCACCTCTCTGGGATCAGTGTCCTCAGCAGATTGTGAGAACCCGCTGGGACTGTCCCCAAAGGAGAGGGCAGGGCTCTGGTGGCTGGGCTGAGAGCCAGTGGGTGGAAGGCCAGGAGGACAGTGAGGTGGCAGCCCGAGGAGGTGGCCTGGGGGGAAGTATGGCTATGCTGCATGACTCAGTCCCCACAGGCCCTTACACAAGCTGCTCGTGGGGGCTGTGCCCAGCGCTGGCCAGCACACGAACGGCAGGGCTGTTCTGCAGGGAGGTGACATCAGCTTCAGCCAGGGCCCAGGGAGCGGGTGGGAGCAGGAGGGCAGGGGTGGGAGGGAACTGCTGCTCACTTGGGTGACCTCAGCCGAGGAGTCGAAGAAGATCCCTACGCCGTCCCTGGAGGCCAGCTGCTGGGGGACGAGGCCCCCATCCTGGGTGTACCACACAACCTACAGGGCCCCAGCCCCTCAGCTCAGAGGTCCCCAGGAATGCTGGAACCCCAGGCTCATCACCCCTGCCAGGCCTGAATAGGGGCCACTCACCATGCCCTGGGGGCCCCGGCGGCCTGGCCGTCACCCGCACCTGCATCTCCACCTCCCAGGCTGGGAAGAGGACCGAGGCTCTGCTCCACACAGCGCCACTGCGGTTTCTCGGGGACGGTGCCAGCCGCACCTCCTCCAGGCTTGGGATGGCATCTATGGAGAGGGCAGCTGAGATCCTGTGCCCACACCACCCCGGCCCTGTCCCTCTGTCTCATCAGCCATAGCCAGGCTGGGCGGTCACACCATGACGTGCTGCTAAATAAGGGACTGAGGAACACCTGTAATCCTAGCACTTTGGGAGGCTGAGACAGGATTACAGGTTTAAGCCCAGCCTGAGCGACATAGTGACTTAGTGAGACCCTGTCTCAAAAAATAAAAAATGAAAAGCACTGGGGGTGCAGATCAGTGCAAAGGCACTAGGTTCAATCCCCAGTGCTGGGAGAAAAAAAAAGTGTGGTGGTGGTGGCGGTGGCTGGTCAGGTGTGGGAGTGGGCTGTAGTAGTGGAACCAGGGCCCTGCACAGTTGCAGGGGGTTTGGGGGACTTGGGGGCAGTAAATGCTGGTGCTCTGCCTGTTTCACACCTCGGCCTCACCACAGGTCTGTGCCACTCTTACATTTCACTCAGAAGTATTAAAGAAATACATGGATTGGAATTGAGGTCTATAACTCTGAAGTGCAGGCTTTTCTCCCCTGAGGGAGACTGAGGACCTGGGAGGGCAAAGGAGGCTCCCATAGCCCCGGAACACAAGAGAGCACCTTGTGACTCAGTGGTCATGGTGGCTTAGGCCCCGGCAGCAGAGCTGGGGGAGGGGACCAAGGTGGGCCTGGCCTGTGGCTGCTGGGGTGAGGAGGGCGCAGGGGAGTGGGATGGACAGAAAGGGGCATTGTGTGATTGGTGGAAGGAGAAGGGAGAGAAACAGGCCAGCCTAGCAGGAGCTGGGGGACAGGAATCAGGGGCCCCCCTCCAGCCTGTCTCCCCACCCGCCAGCCTGGAACCTGGCTGAGGCCCAGGACCCTGCTAGGACTTCCCAGGGGCTGCTAATCCGGCCTGTTTACTCAGAGAGGCCAGGGATGGGTGGGAGGCAGCAGGCCTGTCCACTGTCCAGCCTCTGTGGGAGGCCAGGGGCCTTGCTGTGATCGTACTGGAGGCTGACTCAGCCCAGAGTCTCAGGCTGGGCCCAGAGGATCGTGGTGCCAGGACTTCAAAGAGGAGGAACGGGTGGACAATAAGACTATCAGTGAGTGGTCTCCCCAACAGGGTCTGTGACTTCCCAGGCTTGGCAAGACCCAGAGTGGTGAGCATTTTTCTGACCCTGCCACCCTGATCCCAAAGCAGGCCCCACTCCTTTTCTACTTCCTTTGCCCTATGAAAGCGGGCTTGAAGGAGAGGCCAGCCGACAGGGCTTGTCATCATCAAGGGCCTCTTTCGGGAATGATTCCACTTTTTAGAATTTACATGTTAATAGGAATACACAGCTGATCTGCTTTCTCTTTTTGCTTCGCCTGCTAGAAGGGTCTGAGCGAAATCCATGGCTGGGCAGACCTCCCTGTATATATTTTGGAAACAAGCCATGTTCCTGAACTCGTACCAAGCCCTGCTCTACACCCCTGTCTTCTTGCCTACTCCTGATTCAGCTCCTCAGGGTTGTAGAGTTCTAATGAGTTGTTATCACCCTTTCTGAGAAGATCAGGTGAGAAGACAGACTCCTTGCGGGTCGGGTGTGGACAGCCCTGACTGTGGACCTGTAGGGTTAGAAGTTTCCATACCTTCTCCACCATGCCTGAGTGTACACCGGGATTCCATTGTTTCTGCCTAGGACCTGCATGCGTGCAAGTGCGTGTGTGTTCACAGGTCCAAGCGGCAGAGGAGGAGGAGGAGGTTCAAGGGAAGCAAAGGAGGAGCAGAAAGGAGTCCTGAGGTAGAGTGGGGCAGAGAGGAGAACTGAGGCAGGGTCAGGGGAGTGGAGGACAAGCCTAGTAGCATGCTGGGCCCCCCGCACCTGGCCCAGCCTGGGCCTGGCAGGTAACCTCCCCACCAGTCCCCTCCTCTGGCCTCACCTCCATGATGACTCCAGAACGGTATCCCAGCCCCTGGCCATGCCTTTGAAACTGAGCTTGTACTCAAACCTGTGCGGAGGAGGAAGAGGAGGGAAGGACCCCTCAGTGCTGTGAGGGACCAGGAGCAGGAAGGAGAGCAGGCAGAGCAGGACACTGGGACCTTGGGCCCCAGCCATGGTGGAACAGAAGGAACTGACATTCGGGTGCCAGGGTGATCAGAGGTGTGACGGGAAGAGGTCCTGGGCCCAGGCCAGGCAGGAGGAGCCGGGCACCATGGGGACCTGGGATGTGGCACTGGCTTGTTTCTCCCCACCCCAGTACAGACATCCTGTTCCTCCTGGGCTGATCTCAAGCCCCACCCTCTCCTCTGGCTGAGTTGTCCCTGCTTTTGGGCTCCTGCAGCTGGTGCGCGGGGTGCCCAGGGGTTCCCCGGGGAAGGCCACCAGCAGAGGCCTGGCTCCTCCTCCCTGTCAGGGGTAGGGCTGATCTTCTGCCTCCTGCCTCTGTGCCCCACGCAACACCCTGACTCTGGCCGTTCATCTGCCCCCCCTCACCTCTTCCTCTCCTCCTCGCCTCTCCCCTCCTTCTCTCTGCTTTCCCGAAAGCAAGCGTGTCCTTCCCAGCACCTTGGTGTTCTCACCAATTAATCACATGAACAAGGGAAGCAGGCTTACACAACAGCAAATAAATGCACTGGATAGATCTCACGTGGTGCCTAATTTTAACCCACCAACTGGAAAAAAATAATTGGGGAAATTTGAACAATGCACATTTGATTATATTAAGAAATTATCAGTGGGCATGGTGCCTGACCCAGTACTGGAGAGGCTGAGGCAGGAGGATTGCTACATGTCTGAGGCCAGCCTGGGTAACATAATGAGTTCAAGGCCAGCTTGAACTACATAACAAGACCCTGACTCAAAAAGCAAAAACAAAAAATTCATCTTGAAGTTTTTTTAGGAGTCATGCGGTACTGTGGTTGTGTAAGTCTTGTCTTTTGGAGAAACATACTAAAGCTTTATGGGTAAATTCAGATAATGTCTGGGATTTGCTCCAATATTCCAGGGCCTGGGGACAGTAGAGGGCGGAGGCAGTGAGGGCTGTCCTGGAGTTGGTAATTGCTGATGCAGGGTTCAGAACACCCTTCTCTCCATCCTTTATTTGGACCTTGCCACCTCTGCCTGTACTCTGTGCCCGAGAAGCCACTGGAGCCTCCTGTTGCTTCTCCCTCATTGGCTGGGTGCTGATGGTGGGCGGCACCCACTGGATCCCTGGCACCCAAGTGGGTCCTGAGGAACCACGTGTGCTCATGTATAAAGAGCCAGCAGCCGGAAATGGGAATGGTGGGGGGGATGGAAGGATGGGGTACAGAGAGGGACCCATGTGCTACATCAGGGCCCTGCTCCACTCCTCCACACGGACGCTGCTGAGGTCCCGGAACCCCGGCTGGCTTGGATGAGCTGATTAGAGTTGATAAAGGGCCGACGCGAGCTGGAGTCCGGCTGGAGTCAAACTGGCCATGGCTGAGTCAGCGCCATAGACCAGAGCTCTCACGCCTCGCCCTGCCCTGGATTCGGACTGTTCCTTTCCAGTCCCAGCTCCTCCCTCAAAGAAGTCTCCACCATCTTTCACTTCCGTCCCTTCTCTCCTCAGCCCTTAGATGTGACCCAAAGGTCATGTCCTTGCCCTTGGTGGTCGGATCTGCCCAAGCCTCTGTCCTCCTACATTCCTCTCACATCCTCCTCCCCTCCTTCCGTCACAGCCCCATTACTCAGAAAGCCTTTGGCCTCGGATTGCTCCCTCGCCTCTAGCCGCTGCTGTCTCAAAGGTCTCTACCAGACCCAGGTCCTTGGTGACCGCCTCGCTGGCATGTGACACCTGCCTGTAATTCCTGAAGCCTGGAAGGCTGAGGCAGGAGGATTCAAGTTTGAACCCACGCTAGGTAACTGAATGACTTAGCAAGAATTCGTTTCAAAAAATAAAAAAAGTAGCCGGGCGTGGTGGCGCACGCCTTTAATCCCAGCACTCGGGAGGCTGAGGTAGGCGGAACGTTGTGAGTTCGAGGCCGGCTTGGGCTACAACGCGGCACAAGGCCGACCTGAGCTACATAGTGCGACCCTGCCTCAAAAAAAAAAAAAAAAAAACCAGGGCTGGGAGTTTGGCTCAGTGGCTTAAGCGCCTGCCCTGGCAGGCGCAAGGCTGTGAGTTCAATCCCCGGTGCCGAAAAAAAAAATAAATAAATAAAATAAAATAAAAAAAGTTGGAGATGGAGCTCATTGTGGATTACAATACCCAGTACCATAAAAAGCAAAAGCAAACAAAAATGACCTCCTTAAGGTTAAAGTCGGGGTGGGGCAGGGACTGTGGCCTCCTCTGGTCTCTCCTGGGCTTCCTGTTCTCAGCCACTCCCTCAGCATGGAGCCTGGTCACCTCCTCCAGTTGGCCTTCTGTGAGGGGGTCTCCTCACCCAGGAGGCCCTGCGCTCTCCTCTTTCCTGTGCCTTCCACAGAGACCTCGCCCTCGCCTATAGCTGTGCACGCAACCCGCCTGCTCTGGTGCTCCAGGTTCCCTCTCTGGCTTCTGGGGCCCCACAACTCACCCAAGAATGCTGGGCAGCTTCAGATGCTCTTCCAGCTCCACGCCCCCTCAATGGAACTCGTGCCCCCACCGCCCACCCACGCACTGGCCCTCTGTCTGTACTCAGGTGTGGCTGTGGCTCCAACCTCTCCTTCAGTCCGTATTCAATGCACATTTCAATCATACTCAATCCATTGATTTTTTGAGACAGGCTATCACTAAGTTCCCCAGGCTGCCCTCAAACTGAAGGTCCTCCTGCCTCAGCCTCACAAATGCTAGGGTTACACAGCAGCACACGCTAGGCTTCATTTTACCTCTGACATCTCCGAAGAGTCCATCTGTTTCCCACCTTGTCTTCACTCCACTTTCCTCAACCTCACTTCCCAGGACAACTTTCGTCTACCATGTCACTCTCCTAAGAGGAACCTGTCATCTGCTCCCTGTAGCTCTTGGTTTTGATAAAAGCTACCCCCTGGCCACAGGCTTAGCTTTCCAGCCCCCTTTCAAACCTCAGCACCCTCCCTTTGGTGATGCTGGGAATTGAACCCAGGGCCTTGTAAATGCCAGGCAAGCGTTCTGAGGTACACCTCAGCCTTGGTCAGCGGCATCCCCCACCTTCCCTCCACGCCTCCCCAGTGCTGCTAACGTGGCCCACACTGTGGCTCCCTCCCTCGCCCCCTCAGTGCTGCTGCTGCCTCCCCATCTGGCGTCAGGTAAGCGTAGGTATGTGATGTCGTCCCAGTGGGGAACTGCACAGGGTCTGTCCTGCTCTAGCACGCGGCAGGTGTTCAGGGAATTTGCTTCCGAATGAATCTGCCCGCCAGTGTGTGTGAGGGACAGCAAGGTCAAGGCTGCTGCCTTGGGCCAGGGAGGATGCGGTGGCTGGAACCGCGATCGGGGGACACAGGCACACATCCAGCCACTCCGAGCTCCCCAGGTTGCTGGTCCTGGCGGCTGTGACAGGAGGCTTGGGCTCTCAGGGCACAAACCCAGTGCCCTCTTTTTCCAAGGCTCAGCAGCTGCTGGGTGACCCTCATTCTCGTCTGTGTGCCTTACGCAGGGCAAGAAGGGGAAGGTGGCTGGATCCAGGGCCTGGCGCCCCAGCCCCCACACAGTCCAGAAAGGCACAGGTATGGTGCGCTGGCAATGGGCCATAGCTGCTGTGTGTTGGATGAAATGAGGAACCGGCCCCTTCTCAGTGGGTCTCCACTGCTGGCATCTTTGGAGACCAGTTCACCTTGTCCCCAGCCTTGTCTGGTCAGCCCCCGCCCCCTCGGCTTCCTACTCCTGAGCCACGCAGTAGGAAGGGCAGCCAGGACCTGGATGGTACCCCGCAGGGCCCCCACAGGCCAGGCCCGGGTGGCATGGGGCGGCGGGCAGTGAGCACTCCCCACAGGTAGACACAGGACAGTCGCTCGTGCAGCTGACACAAAGCGGCGGCTACATCTCCTGGCCATGCTCCCCAGCCCCCGCCCCGACAGAGACAGGGGGAGACAAGATGGCATGGGCACGGCCGGGCGGGACAGGCAGGCTCGGCGAGGAAGCGCCGTGTCCTCATGGAGTGGTTTATTACGATTCCATCTCACAAGGTGGGCGGCGGGTGGGTGGGCGGTGGCAGCGGCACATGAAATCAAGCCCCTGACAGACGTCTGCCTCGGGCGCATGCAAACAGTGCAACATGGTCAAGCGCAAACACTGGGCGGCCGAGGCGACACGGCACACGGGACATGGAATACGGAATGGGGCCGAGGCCAGGGCAATGGGTCCCTAGAGAGGGGCTGCTCCCCCGCACCCTCGAGGCAGGACAGGAAAAATAAGATTCGTACTTCTTGTAAAATGCCCATTGGCTGGGTACTTTCTTTCTCCTTGTCTTGAAAAATAATAAAAAATAAACACACAGAAAAAAATCTCAAAAAAGGAAAGGAATAAAACTCTAAGGAGGCGAGCGGAGGAGGCTGGGAAGGCTGACCGAAGCGGGCCCCGCCCTCTGCCCCGCGCCTCCACCCGGCTCAGGCCCCTCAGCCCTGCAGGCGGGTCCACGAGAGGAGGTGCCAGGCCTCAGGTCCCAGGGCTGGAGGGGACAGGCGGGGACAGAGGAGAGAGGTCCGCCGGTCTGCTGGGGCTCAGTCCGGGCTTGGCCCAGCGTGCGGCGGGGCACCAGGTCCCTGACCTCTGGGTCCGTCCCCCCACGGTCACAGGTGCAGCTCGTGGGCCTTGATGTGCTCAAGCTGCTCCCGGAGCTGCAGGAAGGAGGGGCGCACGGCCGCGTCCAGGTGCCAGCAGTTCTTCATGACCTCGTAGACGGCGGGCGGGCAGCCGTCCGGGGCATCCATCTTGTAGCCCTTCTCCACCCGAGGGACGACGTCCTTCAGGGGCTGCAGCAGGGGTGCTGGGAGTCAGTGGGGGCTCGAGCCAAAGGGTGCACCTTCCAGACCCAGCCGGCAAGGGACCCAGGGGCCAGATGCCCTTGCCAACCCCGCGGAGCCAGCCCTGTCCCGGGCCCAGCGTCCACACTCACAATTCTTGGGTAAGGCACTCGCCCGAAGGAGTAGATTTCCCAGAGAAGGATCCCGAAACTCCACACATCGGACTTGGTGGAGAATTTCTGCCAGGTGAGTGGGAGAATGAGCATCAGATGGGGACTACAGGGGTGGTGGGCGCCTGGCCCCTTCCCTATCACTGCGTAGCCCCAGGGAAGGAAGGCACGCCCCACCTTCTCTCGCAGGGCCTCAGGCGCCGTCCATTTGACAGGCAGCTTGCCCGTGTCCTGCGTGCTTGAGGCCTCCTTGGTGAGGCCGAAGTCGCTGACCTTGGCTACGTTGTCCTCTGACACCAGCACGTTCCGGGCGGCCAGGTCCCGGTGTACAAAGTTATTGCCCTCCAGGTATTCCATGGCTTCACAGACATCTCTGGGACAGGCGGGTCACATGACCCTCAGGTGAGGCTCCCACGGCAGGGAGGGGTGTCCCCTGGACTCCCCACTCCATCCCACCCAGGGGCTGTTCACTCACAGCGAGAATTTGAGGAGACAGTCTCCGCCCAGCACCGACCGGCCCCTCGACCGCAGGTAGTCCACCAGGCTCCCCTGGCCAGCAGACAGACAGAGAGACTAGGCCCAGGGCCCCTGGGAGCATGGGCTCAGGGCTAGGGAAACGGGAGGAGGGGGAGGGGGCCAGGCCATCTCTGCTGGACACTGCTCATCACCATTTGTTATCTCTTGTTTGTGTGTTTGTTTTTTGAGACAGGGTCTCACTGTGTAGTTCAGGCTGGCTTTCAACTCAAGGTGACCCTCCTGCTTCAGCCTCCCAAGTGCTGGCATTATAAGCATGTGCCACCACACCTAGCCCTGATTATCTCTTAACCCTTATGACTCTCTGGGGTAGACTTCATTATCATTTCCATATCACAAATGGAGAAAATGAGGCTCAGACGTGACATTATTCATCCAAGGTCACCATCAATAAGGGACGAGCCAGGATAAAAGCCAGGGTCTGGTGACACGGGGCTCAGTGGGGTGGGGAAACTGGGGGTACAGGGCATGGAGGGGTTGGGTCCGGTGCCTACCTTAGCCATGTATTCAGTGACAATGTAGAGCCCACCCTTCTCCTCCACGATGACGCCCAGGAGCTGCACCAGGTTGCTGTGCCGAAGTTGCCTGGGGTGGACGGGGTTGTCAGAGCCTGCCAGGCCTCCCCGTCCCCTGCCTTGCCTGGGGCCGCCACCGCCCACTTACGTCATCACAGAGGCTTCAGCCAGGAAGGCCTGGGCGGTGGCATCATTCTTGATGCACTTGACAGCGACCTTGTTGCCCCGGTAGTCACCCAGCATCACATCTGGGGGGAGAATAGGGAGTGGCTCCCCGCCTCCCTGCAGCCCGCGCCCAGCCCCTGCGCGCGGCCCCACGCTCACCTCCGAATTCCCCCTTCCCGATGGTCTGCAGCAGCTTCAGCTCCTTCAGGTTCAGCGCCCAGCCACCTGCAGGGAGGCTCAGTGAGGGAGGGGCGGGTGGGGTTCTAGCTGGCGTGATACCGAGGTAGGAGGGCTCCCTGGGGAGGCCCGGTAGGAGGAAGCCAGGGTGAGGGCACTCACTGCGGTAGAACTCGTCCTGGGCCGCCACAGTGCCCTCCATGACCTTTGGTTTGATGAGGCGAGTGCAGAGCCCGTCTGCGTCTGTGGTGTAGTGCTGGGGAGGGGGGCAGGAAATCAGCCAGCCAGGCCTTGACCCCGCCGCCATGCACCTGCAGGCGCTGCTCAGTCTAACCACCAGAGGGCGGCAGAGGCTGGGCACGCCCAGCCTGGAGGTACCTTGCCTGGAGGGCGCCCCTGGAGGGCTACACATTTCTTACTATGTAGCCCAGGCTGGCCTCCAACTCATGGTGATCCTCCTGCCTCGGCTAGGATTACAGGTGTGCGGCACCACGCCCAGCATGGCTCCCCATTTCTGTGCCATCTGACACCCAGCTACTGGACAGATGCTTGTCTCTTGCTACTAGCACCCTGAGGTGGAGGGTCCTGGCTTGGAACCCACACCAGACTCTAGCCTGGTGTGCCCAGGACCCCCAGTCCTCTCTCACCACAGGCCAGGCTGGGAGGACGGGCATGAGAGTGGGTGAAAGGACACCAGGGAGGCCACCAGTGGGTGGGTGTCAGGTGTGACCTGGGGCACTGGCCATCCAGGGCGCAGCTCATGTCCGCACATGCCCATCTGGGCATCCACTTGTGAGCAGCTGGAGGGAAGTGAGTTCTCAGATCAGACAGGTTTGGATCTGATCCTGGTGCCCCCAGTGTACAGCCAGGGACCAGTCCCCCGCCTTGTGGCAGGCTGAGGTCAGTCCTAAGAGGGTCACCAGGTGGGACCTGCCTGCTGCTCACCTCCACCAGCTGCATGAGGTTCTCGAAGTAGACCTCCTCGTCGATGCTCAGCTTGCTGGCGTGGTACATGATGCGGTAATGCTCCACCTTGCCGTCGCAGCTCACGCACAGTGTGTAGTCACCAGGGTAGTTGGTGCTCTCCCGAACCAGGAACAGGCCCGTTTCTGGGGGGTACAGGAGCCGCTCGGCCTGCTCCCGGGTGATCTTGCCATGGAACCAGCTGTGGGTGGCAGAGCCCAGGGTCACGAGGGCCCCTTGCCCTCCTGGTGCTCCACTCTCTGGAGGTGTTCCCTGTGTCTTGTGCCACCCCACAGCCCCCACTTGCTCAGTTAGGCATTAGAGGAGCTTACCTGTTCCTTGTCCTCTTTTCTTCCACCCCATGCCTGTCCTGCCCCTCCCAGGGAGCCCCCACCTGCACACCAGTGCCTCCCTCTTTTTTTTTTTTTCTGTGGCACCGGGGATCGAACTCAAAGCCTCGCGCCTGCCAGACAGGCGCTTAAGCCACTGAGCCAAACTACTAGTCCTGGTTTTTTGAAGCTGGGTCACACTATGTAGTTCAGGCCAGCCTTGCACTCATGTTGTAGCCCAAGCCAGCCTCGAACTCACAACACTCCTCCTACCTCAGCCTCCCAAGTGCTGGGATTAAAGGCGTGCACTACCCGGGCTCAGTGCCTCCCTCTTCCCAGAAGATCCACACCCTCTCCCCTCACCCTCGGATCCCATCTGGTGGCACTCACGGCATGAGGCTGAGTTTGGTGCCTGCCTTCACGCCTTCCCGCTTCTGGACGTAGTTGGCCGGGATGATGCCCTCACGGCCCACCTTGTTCTTGGCTTTGTACCAGTTGGGGTCCTGGGGGAGGACAGCCCAGACACATCCTCAGGGCCCCCCCCCCCAATGCAGGGGACCAAACCCAGAACCCCCTAGTTGTGGGAGGGCAGGGTGGCCAAGTAAAGTCCCCAACTACCTTGGTGACAGCCACAATGGTGAGCACATCCCCTTTGCAGAAGGGAAGGTCCTGCTCAGCGGTGCCGTGGAAGTTGTACTTGGCAATACATTCTGTACCGGATGGCCAGGCGGCCTGCGGGGTGGGCGACAGGTAGGTGGGAGCAGCCTGGGCTCTACCCCACCCACCTGCCCATACACCTGGAGCTCCCAGGCACTGAGCTGGGCTCCCGCAAGCCCAACGAGGGGCTCCTCCCCAGAGAACTCTAGGTCCCCTCCAGACCTGTGCCTAATGGTGCAGGATGGAACTTTCTTTTTTTGTGTCTGTGTGTGGTAATGGGGATAGAACCCACAGCCTTTGTGTGGGCTACATCCCTGGTCCTTTTTACTTTTTAATTTTGCCCAAGCTGGGCCTAAACCCGTGATCCTCCTCCCTCAGCCTCCCAGAGCCTGGGATTACAGATGTGTACCACCACGCCCGGCTTGGAATTTTCCTTTATTGAAAACCTGGGCTGGGACAGAGGGTTGGAAAAGGGGAGAGCAGGGTGACCTGAGCTCACATCTTTCCTCTACTCAGCCCCTGGGGATGCACGGTGTATTAGACCCCACCCTGTGATACCTGTATTGCCGACATCTTCTCAGGAGATCTGGTGTCCCCGTGTCACAGGAAGGCCGAACTGTCACTTGGTACCATTAGAGCTGCAGGGAGGAGAAACTGAGGAGGGCAGGAAGAGATGGCCCTCTCCCATCAAGGGCCCTGCTCTGTCCTGTCCGGTCTCAGGCAGGAGCATGAGGGCTGAGCATGCCAGCAGCAGGGCGGCCCCCAACCCTAGGTCCAGAGGGGCCTTACAAGTTGAACAGAATGACCAGGAGGAGCAAAGGAATCCTGGAGGGCCAGCAGCAGTACAGCCACCACCATGAGCCCCAGCCCTGTGATGGGCTGAGAATGGGGAGGTTCTGTGTCACCAGCAAGTCCCCTGTGCTCCATGGGCCTCGAAGGTTCCCTGGTAAAAGCTTGCCTGGCAGCATCTCTGAAGCCAATTCTCCCTGCACACCCATGAGGCACAGGGCATGTGTCCACCAGGGCAGGCCTGGGCACACAGCAGCGCCACCCTCGAGCCAGGGACTGCCCGGGTGTCCAACAGTGAAAGGGACAACCACAGGGTAGTCAGGAAAGGCAGTGCCGAGTCCCATCCCCACACCTACTGAACGGCCCTGATGAGCTTCTTGATATCCACTAAGTAGCCAGGCACAAAAAGAGCAGACTGTGTGACTCCATGCAGATGTGGCCTCAGAAGGGAGACTGGAAGGGGTAGGAGGGGACCATGGGGACTGGACATTGGAACTGTCTGGGCCCAGCCCTAGGGTGGGTGCACTGCCTGGCAATTCACAAGCTGTACCCAAAATCAACTGGTGCGTTTTGTTTTGTTTTCTTTCCTTCCTTCCTTCCTCCCTCCCTCCCTCCCTCTCTCTCTCCCTCCCTCCCTCTCTCTCTCTTTCTTTCTTCCTTTCTTTCGGGTGGGTACCAGAACTTGAACTCGGGACTTTGTGATTGCCAGGCAGGTGCTGTGCTGCTGAGCTATATCCCCAGCCCCTACCAGTGTGTTTCTTGGTGTGTGCTTATGACGATAACAGTAACTCCCCAAGGTGCTGCTTGGCGATGCTCCCCATGGCCAAGAGTAGGAAGCCAGCACTCCCTCCACCACTGCTGCCTCCACCCCGCCACCCCGCCAAACCCTGACCCGATCTGCCTCAGGGAGGAAGAGGGCTGGGGCTGCTGTCTCTTCTCAGGGGAGGACCCCGGAAAAGCAAGGGCCAGGCCCCTCTGGGGTCCCACTAAGTTAGAACAGGCTCTTGCAAGCCTCGGTGGGAAGCTCATCAATAGGACAGAGGAGGTCTGGCTGCCAGGTGACGGTCACATGTGTCACCACTAGCCCTAGCTGGCAGTGTGTAGTGTAAGTGCTGGGGAGGGGTGCGGACAAGAGCTGAGCCCCGAAGGCAAAGAGTGCTTAGGAAGGCAGAGTGTGGGCCAGAGAAGGTGCCAGGGAAGGTGTGGCTGCAGTCAGGCCAAAGTAGTCAGGTTGGGGACAGGCACAAAGCACAGTCCAGGACCTGGCTGAGATGTGGCAGGTGGGACAGATGTTCCCTGGGGCTCTGTGGCCCCAAATTTCCTGAGCCCACTGTGAGCACCCTTGTCTCTGTGATACGGGTTCTGCATGGGGCTGGCAGGGGGCTTCCAAAGCCAATGTGAGGGGCCTGGGTTGGATTCTGGGGGCTTTAGCCAGAAGTATGGGCCCTTAGAGCCCAGCAGGACACCACCTACTCCAGGCTGAGCCCCACCTCTGCAGACAGGTGGCTGGGGTGTCACCTGGCTTCATTCCACTTGGGGTGATAGGTCCATGCTGTGAGCCCCATAGCCCTCACCATGAAAGGGGCCAGGGACACCCCGTAAGCAGGGGGAGGGCATGGAATAAGACCTGAGTGTGCCCCCCACAACACCCAGCCCTGCCTGCACCACTGATGCCCTGCAGTCCAGATACCAGTACCAAGACCTAAGGAGGCTGAGCACAGAGGCCCGGGCCTTGTGGGCTGCATGTTATCAGGGGATGGGCTGTGAACTCTCTTCCCCCCACCTTACAGATGTGGAAACTGAGGCATGAGAGGTTGAACAGTTCGCCAAGGCCCCTCAGCAATCCAGGTGTGACATTCTGAGTTGGAGTTAGTGTGCCCCCGTGGCTGGCTCAGCCAGCAGCACTCCGCACCCCACACCTCTCCACCCTCCCCAACTCAGCGCACTTGCTGCCACGGCAGGGGCGCGTGGAGGCTGCGCAGTTAGTCACCCTCCAGCTGTCAGTTTGCAAACACTCAGCCAGGCCTGCAGCTGCTGCTGCCGCCTCCCCACTGCCTTGAGGATAATAATAAAAAATAATAACAGGCCCTGTTTTCTGAGCATGTAGTCGGTGCCAGGCCCGGTCCTTGGCATATCACAGCTCATCCAATCCTACCAATGCTAAGACAGGAGGCTGTTATTATCCCCATTCTGCAGATGAGGATCTGGGAGAGCCCAGAGAGGCACGTGGCTTTGCCCGAGGTGGGCAGGAACACTGTCCTAGTCGTCAGGGTCTCAGCGTATTGGATCTGGTTGTGTCACCAACGTGCTGTGTGACCTAGGGAAAACCACTCAACTGCTTGCTGGAACACACACACCCAGGCAGCCTCCCTGCCTCTCCAGGCCCTGTCCACTCCCCAGGAAGTCTGCTCATCCTCAGGGGTGCAGCTAGGGACAATGCAGCAGGACAGTCTCTGCAGGGGCATCGTAGGAGCAAAAGACGGCAACACAGCCTTTATGTCCACTGATGGGGCACTAGAGGAGCAAACCACCAGATGTCCCCAGAAAGAAACTGCACAGCCCCAGCTGCAAAAGGGTCAGATCCTTAGTGAGGACCTGGAATGCTCCCCGAGACAGAGTAAGTGAGGCGGCGGAGCACCGACTGCCGCCATGGAGAAAAGCCCACTGGTGAGCACAGGGCAGAGACTCACCCCACAGATTCACCAGAAAGAAGAAAAGGATCTTCACATCAGGGAGAGCTGGCAGATGCCTTAACCACATGAGCAAATTAAATTAAGCACCACCAATAAGCACACAAGTGCGGTGACACACCCCTGTAATTCCAGCACCGAGGGAGGCTGAGGCAGAAGAATTACAAGTCTGAGCCCAGCCTGGGTAATTTAGTGACTTGGCAAGACCCTGTCTCTAAACTTTAAAGAGAGCTGGGGATGTAGCTCAATGCAAAAGCCCTGGTTCAATCCCCAGTACAGGTATGCTGCAAAAAGAAAAAGAAAAAGAAAAAAAAGAATCAAGCAGATACTAGGTACCTTCAGCCACCATGGGCTGAGACCGTCACAGCTGCCTCTGGGTAGTCTTCCTGCTGAGAGTGTTAACCTGATTCCAATCAAGAAAGGCAACCGGATAGTTCCTAACCTACTGGTCTGGACCTCGGATGCCAGTGTTACAAAAGACCAAAGAACCCCCACAAAACTGGAGGATGTTCTAGATTAAATTGGACACTAAAGAAACACGACAACAAGATTTAATGAGTGAACCTGAATTGGAGTCTGTATGGGGGTGGTGCTGCTATAATAATCATTTGGGGAGAACTGGGAAAATGGAAAAATGGATAATAAAGAATTAATGTAAATTTGCTTGAGTGCCGTTTTATAAAAGATACATGCAAAGGTGTCAAGAGGGAAAGATGATATTTACAACTAGCACACAAACCAGATGCTGTGGAAACAGCCAGCCGCAGACCCCCTATAGTGTACTACACGGTGTGTTTAACGCGAGATGTACATGCCTGTGATCCCAGCACTTGGGAGGCTGAGGCAGGAGGATCGCCACGAGTTTGAGGCCAGCCTGAACTACATAGTGAGACTCTGTCTCAAAAAGAAAAGGAGAGGTATAACATTCCAAAACTGAGATGTGCCTCAAATATCTTTGGACAGACCTGAGAAAATATAACTGAGGCTGCCTCTAGGATGGAAAGAGAGAGTGGGCCCACACTCCAGGAAAGCCTACTTTCACTTTGTGTTTGTTATTTTGTACTTTTAGGCCTTTTTTTTTTTTTTTAAAGCCCCATGTGCCTAGTACCTTACCCTAAAAATAAAACGGAAAATAAGTTGCTTTTTGGCAGTCTTCCTTGGTCCTCGGCCTCCAGCGCCTGAGGCCTGTGGTTTAGGGCAGACTGGGAGCTAGGAGCTCCGCAGGGGACAGCTAAGATCTGACTCACGTCTGCATCCCCCCCCTTATTGGGCTGGGCCTGAGTGGCTGCTCCGTAAAGAGAGCTGAATGAATGAGTGGATGAATGAATGGGCGGATGGACAAAGGGGGAGGCCAGGCTGGCTGCACCACACTGAGGGCCATGACCAAAGGGACTATATTTAACCCCAAAGGGACAGCAGCTGTCACCCACCCCCACAGGGCTGGAGGACAGGGGCTAGGGATGTGGTAGGGCTGACGCTTCACCCTGACTTCCTGCCCCAAATGTGGCTCCCAGCAGCCCTTGTGCCGGGGTCCTGGGAACAGGCCGGGCATTGTGCCTGAGCTCTGAGGTCAGTGGCCACAGCCTCAGGCAGGGCTTTCTTGGGAACCCCGGCTGTTGGGAGGGGAGCTGGAAGGGGAATGGGAGCCTAGAAACTCCTAGGCTGCCCTGTCCCTTTCCTGTAGGCAACTGGAGACCCCCAGAGCCAGGCACGTGGGCAGGGGAAGTCAAGGGGCTCCTGCCCTGCCCCCCTCACCAGACAGCACTGCCTCTTGGGGCATGGGAGCCTTCAGTAACTGTTTACACCCAGCTAAAAATACCACCGAAAAGGGAAGTGCACAGAGATCTGGGGAGACCAGGGGCTGTGGCCCCCAGGGACTTGGGTCCTGCCCCAGGACCCAGCTGAACCCTCTGGGGGTGGGGGAAGCATGGGGGGCAGGCAGGAAGGCCCTCTTTGCCTTCTCCCTCAGAAGCCTGTCAGAAGCCCTCCTTGGCTAGAGCCATGCAGGAGGGACAGGAAGAAGAGCTCGAGAGGTCTCAGGCTCAGGGACCAAGGCACTCTGCTCCCCAGCCTCTCCTTAGATCCCAGCCCAGCACCTGGCCCTGGGGACCCTATCAAGATGCAGCTCCTGTTCACCTGGCCATGGATAGCATCGTGGCCTCATGGGGCTGGGCAGAGGGCTGGGAAGATGGGGCCTGCTTAGCATGCCTGGGTCCTGGGTTCAACCTCCAGCACCCACGACCAGAAAGAGGCAAAAGTCACCCAGGAAGGCTCCAGAAGAAAGGGGAGGGGAGCTGGAGCTGAAGGGATTTCGGGGGGAAGCCACTGGGAGAGGGGTGCCTTAGCACAGGCCCAGGGTGAGGTCCAGAGGGAGCTGAGGCTGCAGAAGGTACAGGGTGGGGGCCCAAGGAGGCTCTGAGCCGGAAGTTTCCAACAGGTCACAGGGCAGACACAGGCAGAATTGAGTTTCAGACTTGGGCACCTGAGCAGGGCGGGCCTCTGCCAGCAGCTGGGCAGGTTTGGCAGCAATAACAGCCCCACCCCTGGCTCTGCAGCAGACACCCTGCTGACAGCGCAGTGACAGCCCCAGACACAGACACAGTGGGGGGGTGGAGGTCCCAGCTGGCCCCACAAGAGTGGGCACAAGACCCCTGCAGGTGCCTAAGGGTTGGGGACAGGGGGCTGGGAAGATGCCTGGCTTTGGTCCCTGTGCCTGTGACTCTCAACCTCTCCTCCAAGCCTCAGCTCCCTGAACTAATGACTGAAAAAAGTTAAACCAAATGATAGTAACTCACGCAGGCTTTTGTCCTGCCCCCCTCCCAGTGAAACCGGAAATCCTGTCTATTGGTTTGGGAGAGAGAAGTGGGGGCTGGGTTAGAAGAGGCTAATGGGGAGCCTCCTCCCCGCTCCTTCACTCCAGTGGCTGAGGGCTGCCACTCCTGGCCCAGAAAGGTTTCTAATTACCGCTCAGGAGCCTAATTACCTACAGCACTGGGCATCTGGGACCCAAACCTCCCCAGGGCCCTAACCCAGGCCTCTGCTCCCCACCCCCCAGCACAGGCTGTGGTCTTTGCAACTTCATTTGCCTACATTTACCTATGACCTCAGCCCAACCTCCCGGAACCCTCAAAGCGCTGGAGTGTCCTTGTCCCTCACCCCCAAGTCCCCTGCCATATCACAGAAGAGGCAGGAGTGGAGACTGAGGCCCAGAGATCCACCTGCCTAGAACTTGTTTTGACCAGGGCAGGGGGTGGTGGTGGTGGTGGGTGGGTAGGGCTAAGAGTCTTGCTATGTAGTTGAGGGTGGCCTTGAACTCATTACGTATGCCAGGCTGGCCTAGAACTTGTGGTGATCCTCCTGCTTCAGCCCCCTGAGTGCTGGCTCTGTCTAGAACTTTGGTCCTCAGATTTCTGGGCTCCCCATTTCAGCAATGAGCCTTGCAGAGCACACAACTTGGGAGGGTCCAACACAAGGACAAGCACACTTGCCACCCCTTTGCAGGGATAGAAGTGTCACCCACCCCTCCCCCTCTCACACACAAAAAACTGACTGTGAACAAACTGTGGGTGACAGCCTATTGACCCACCTGGTCTGGGGCCCTTTGCAAGCACTGTTGGTCCGTGGTGGACAGAGGAGAAGACAAATTCTAATAAATGAGGGTCACACACCTGGGGCCAGCTGGCCTCCAGGAGGTAGAAGAGAGGCCTAAACCCAGATCTGTCGAAACCTTGGCCAGAAGGCCTTTCCTCCAACATTCTGCTTGGGCTGGACAGATGACACCCTGAAAATGGGCAGGTGGGGGACAGGCAGGGGCTGCCCAGAACCTCATGCTCTTGCTCCAGGAAGCAGAGGGCTATTTGCATACCCGGGCCTTGCACAAAGAGGTCAGAAGCTCAGCCAGCAGTGAGAGAAGTCAGCAGCACCTGAGCAGCTCTAGAAAAGGACCTCTGTCCCCATGGTGCCTCTGAAGCGCTTCTTGATTTTCACAGGCCCTTCCCCTCCCTCCAGGAAGTCCTCTAGGCGGCTGGGGCCCACGCAGATCTCCAGCTTCTGAGCTGCCAGGAAGTGGGAACCGCAGGCTTCTCTGACTCCCTAGTGCTGGCTGCTTCAAGGCCTGCAGCGGGCTCATCCTCCTCCCCTCCTGGCTCCCTGCAGGGTGGACACTCAGGCTGCCCATGCACGAAGGGTCCCAGGCGTGAACACCCCAAGGCTTCCAAGCATGCAAAGCAGGCCAGTGCAGCGGGTGTACACGGCCTCCTCTCCTCTGCCTGCTGCACACCACGGAAGGGGAGGGGAGGGGAGGGGAGGCGGGGGAAGCTGCGGTCGGAGGGTGCACACAGCGCCGAGTGTGACGAGAAGCTGCCCTCATCGCTGCGCCTTGGAACCAGGAAGAGAAACCCAGCAGCAGAAAGAGTGGGCTGGGCAGTGTGGGGCCCTCCAACCTGGGGGCCACTGAGGGGCGCTCCCAGGTAGCCAGCTGCCAGACAAACCATTTCATCCCCTGGGCCTTAGTTTCCCCACGGAAGAAGTGACGTTCCCAATCTGGTCCTGCCAGAGTGCCTGAGATCTGTAGTTCACACCAGTGGGTGCCGAGGCTGTATCCCACCTGGTGAGAAAGCACCCTTAATCTACAGGGCACTCTCAGCTGTGGGGTGTACCTGGTGCCAGCCTCTCTGCTCGCGTCTCCCCTCTGCCACACAGGGAGCACAGCAGCTCTTCCTTCTCCAGCTTTTTATTTTTAGGTCTGAATTTGACTTTAATCATTACTTAGTGGGTTCTATTTCCAGCCCTTGGATGAAGGGACCCACAGGGGAGGAAGAAGGAGGTAGTGCTCCCTGCTGGGCGTGGGGGGCAGCCTGCTCCTCCACCCATCCTGTCCCCAACCAAGGGCAGGGGGGTGATGGGGTACTGAGAAACACCCAAAGGGCTCGCCCCAGCCAGGCCAGCATCTTGGGGCGGACCCCACCCTGTGACCTCATCCCAGCCAGAGCCGAGGGACAGGAGGGCAGTTGTAATGTCTACTTCCCCTATGCCACCCCCAGGGAGTAAGAGAGGTCTGGCAGCCAGGGTATGAGGTCGAAAGCCTGAAGCTCTCTGAATGGAATGGCCACCTAGGGAGGACTCCTTGCCACCAGGGTGATCTGGGTCTCCTGGCCCTGGGGAATGCTGCCCTGTCACCTCAGTCTGCAGGGAAGCAGAACGAGAGAAGCAAGGTGTGTCACAGTGGTTGTCAGGTCAGACCTGGGCAGCACCTGCCAGACAGGATGATGCCAACCTGAGTTCCTGGGGCTCAGGACCCGCTGGGTGCCCTTCCAATGTGCAACTGGGAGACCCTTGAAACCCCCACCACCACCACCCTTACTTTCTTTCCTTCCCTGGCCACCAGGAAAGCTGGGACACTGCGCTGACCTGGCTGTCCCTGTGCTGGAGCTCACAACAACCTGCCCAAGTCTCAGGCTAAGGAGACCTCTATTTCCACCAGGGATGCCAGGCTGAACCAGCCTTGCAGAAGTCGAAGCCAGAGGCAGCCAGGCACCCAGAGAAGAGGCCTCTTCTACTCAGCTCCAAGGCTGGGAGACCAGAAGGGGAATGGGTGGGGTCAGGCCCTGGACACCAAAGGGGGCGGCCCATCTTGCCAGGGCCAGCTCCACACCCTGAGCCAGCCAATCACAGCAAGGCAGGCAGGGAGGTGGGGCAGGGAACTGGCCATTGGGGCCCAGGATCTCAGGCCAGAGGGTGTCAGGGGCTCCTGGGCTGGGACCACCTCCCTGCTGCGTGAGCCATCAGGTGACCTGGGCCACCACTCAGGGGTCTTCCCCATGGCTGAGGTAGCCTGGGATTGCTCCAGCACGCCGACCTGAGATGAGGCCCTTTCAAGTCCTTGTTAGTTAGCACACACCGGCCTCTGGCACGGGTCCTGTCCTGTCACAACACCAAGGAACTCTGCAGCAGTGGGCAGTGAGTGGTCCGGTGTCTCCCTACCCTGGCCTACGTAACACGGCTGGGCCCTGAAGCTGTGTGGCTTGTGTGCCAACTGCCTGCTTGTTCCTGGAAACTTGGGACTCAGTAACGGCTACAACAGTGACAGATGAGACCCACACGGGCATGGATAGAGGGTCTGGGTGAAGCTGTGGCGGAGAGAGGGCTGGACTCAGGACCTCCTAGGAAGCAGTTACTCAGACCAGGTGTCGGCAGGAAGGAGTGCCTGGGACACCATGATGAATGACAAAGCTGTTGTGGCTCATGCACTCAGGTGGGACAGCGACAGAGCAGACACTTTGGGCAGACTGGCGGGGTTGCCAAAATACTAACCGTCACTGCCCAGTGAAGAGACAGTGGTGACTTCTGTTCTGTTTTCTAAATTTTCTACAGCAACTTTGTTACCTTCTAAACTAAGTACATCAGTACACACAGGGTCTTCTTAGAATGAGATGAATCTGGTTTTCCCGGGTTCTAGGAGCTGCCAGCCCTGACCATGAGTTCAGGCACACAGCCTCCGGGCAGGACCAAGAGACAAGTCCGAACCATGCAGACCAGAACACCTGCAGGAAGGCCAGGGCAGGGACGGGCAAACTCCATGGGACCCAGCCTACTCTCCAGGCCCCGGCCCACCTCGGGGCTGCAGTCCTCTCCAACTTTGACACTTCTGCCATGGGATGGTCCCTCACACACTCGAGGATCTGTCCCTTCCTTCTTTCCCAGGCTGTTCTGTGAGGGTTACAGGCTTTGAAATTCCTCCAAAGATGGATCCCTGAAGCTGGGCGTGGTAGCACATGTCTATAATCTCAACATTTGGGAGACTGAGGCAGGAGGATCACCACAAGTTCAAGGCCAGCCTGGGCTACAGTGAGATGCTGTCTCAAAACAAACCAAAAACTCCCAAAGATGGAGCTCTGAACAACTGGGCCTAAGGCAGACCTGCCTCATCAGGATACACCGATATTTTGTGGGGGGAGGGCAGTCAAATCACACTGTGGATCTGGGGCCCCTCCGCTGTGGATTTGGGGAATGCTGCACTCTGTCCTTTCACCAACGCTTGCTGTGTCTCACCCCATGTGGTTCAGCCTCTTGGGGCCCAGCGCCACTGATAGGGTGAAGGGAACAGGAATTGGCTTTGCGTCTTTTCCTGCCCTTGGCCCAAGGCAGAGAGAGAAGCAACCACTTCTAAGAGGCAGGAAGGTACCAAGCTCCCCAATAAAAAAACACACCCCTGCATAGTGCTAGCCAGAGGCCTGGGGACCCTGGCCACACCCCTTCAGCTCAAGGTTGGTAAAGAGGCATGCAACCGTGTCAGGGCCTGGCCCCGGCCCCAGCCCCTCGGGTTGGAAAGGAAGTTAGGGCTGGGGGTAGGGCTGCGTGCCAGAGCCTCCCAGCCCCAGGACTTCTGTATGTCCCAGGGCAGGGGCACGGGCAGCTCCAAGGGACCCAGACACAGGTCACATCCTCCAGGGAGGCTGAGGGTCCTGCTGTACCATCGATCTCAGTCCTGTTGTCCCAATGCCAACCGTCACTGTGGTCACACCAAGACAGAAACTGGGACACCCAGAGGACAGGGAGCTGGAGATGGGCCCTGTGGTGTCCCCAGTCTTCCGACATCCTCCTGCCACGGCTGCATGGTGCTGCCCGGGGAGATGGGGCTCCTACCTTGCCCATCCTGATCTCATTCACGTTCCACACTTGCCTGGCTCCTGTGCCAGGTCCGGGAAGGAAGGATCAGGACCAACCTCAGTGTCCAGGGCCTGGGCAGCTTCCTTCACACACCACACCGGTGTCTACCATTTCCCATGTCACCCACCAGGACGGAGCCTCGGGCACCCAGGGGAAGTCTCATGGGCAGTGAGGATGCTGCCTAAGCCCAGACCTAAGCAGAGCAGGCCGGAAGCCCTCTCCTCCCCAGCCCGCTATGGGGGAGCACGTGCTCACCCCACAAGATCCCTCCTGGGTCAGCCTGGAGCCTGTGCCTGGTAGGTGACAGTGGCTGTTCGGTGTCCTTCTACCCACAGCAGGCCAGCTCTGCAGACCTAGGTGGAAGCTAGCAGCTTTTGTCCACCAGCGGCCTGGAGTGGGACGGGCCCTATGGGCCTCACTTCTTCCCTGGTCTTCCCTAGCAGACAGGGAAGGGAACTCCTAGTTAGCTCCACCATCTGGCAGACCGACACACCCCTTCCTAACACCTGGCCATGGAGAAGCCTGGGAGACCAGGGTGTCAGGCCACTAAAGCCCGCTGTCACTTCCACTAAGGATGGAAGCCCTGCCAGGTTTCTCCACCCCAGGGTCAGAAGTTCCTTGGCTTAGGCCTGGTCCTCCCAAGGCCAAAGGTGACAGGTTCAGCCCCAGGTTTCTAGCAGGGCTCAGGGAGGCAGCGGGGCCCTATGTAGACAGGGAGCAGGAGGGCCTTCGGGCAGGACCCGGGACAGGTTAGAACCACACAGGTCAGGGCACCTGCAGGGAGGCTAGGGGCAGGAACAGGCAAACTCCCAGGGACCCAGCCACTCTCCAGGCCCCGGCCCACCTCGGGGCTGCAGTCCTCTCCAACTCCGAGGCACACACGGCGTGGGGGCTCAGCTGACCTGAAACCAGTCCCTGTAGGGTCTCACGGTGATTCCCGGGAGAATTCGAACCCGCGACGCGGGCTCCGGTGGGGGATGGGAGTGGACGCGCAGCGGGCACGAGCGGGGCGCCAGCCTCCCTTACTCCGCCCGTCGTCGCCGGACACTCACCTTTGGCGGGGCGCTGCGGTCCGGGCGACATCGGCGGCCTGCGGGACGGACCCTGCGGCGGGGGCGGGGCGCGGTGCCCGGCGGCACAAAGGGTCCGGACGGGCGCCGGGGAGCGCGGGCGGGGACGGCGCCGGGAGGGGACAATGCGGCGGGCTCCGCGCCCAGCGCCGCCGCCGAGGCCGCCGGAGCGCGCGATCGGGCCGCGGGCTCCGCTCCTCCACGCCCCGCAGGCTCGGGCCGAAGCTGCGGCGCGCACGGGGCAGGGGCGGGCGCCGGCGATCGCGCGCGGGACCGGCCCGGCGGGACCCCGGTAGGACTCGCGGAGGGCAGAGGGCGGTGGCGGGTTGCGGCTGGCGGACAGGCGGGCTCGGCGAGCCGGGCTCCGCGGGGAGGAAGCGCCAGGCCCGGAGAGGAAGCGCCGCCCGGTCCTCGCCCGCCGCAGCGCGCCTGCGCGAGGGGGCCTGACCGGCGGGTCAAGGCGCGCCCCCTGGCGGGTTGCTCGGGGACCGCGGGGGGCGTGTCCAATCGCACCCCGCCCCCACCCGTGGCGAGTGGAGGGGCCGCCCACGAGTCGCCCACGGGACTCCCATGCGGCCTCTGCAGACAGTGCTCGAGCTGTGAACCGGTGGAGTCCAGGTCTGTGCCCTGTCTGCAAGTGCGTTCGTTCGTTCGTTCATTCATTCATTCATTCATTCATTCATTCAAACCCATAGGCTTCCTGACCCTGTCAGTGTGACAGGCCCGACTGAACCCGCTTTATGACAGTCAAGGTTTCAGTCGGGTGGGACTGAAAGGCCAATGAATGGATCGTCGCCGTAGAGACATAACGTTAGCCTGGTGCGGGGGGTGCACACCTGTTATTCCAGCTACTCTGGAGGTTGAGGCAGGAGGCTCTCAAATTTGAGGCCTGCCTGGACTTCTGTCTCAAAATAAAAAATACAAAAGCCCAGGGATGGAGCTCAGTGTGAAAGCCTTGGGTCCCATCCCCAGTAAAACACACACACACACACACACACACACACACCCCCGAGGTGCTGTGCAAGCTCCATGGGAAGCAGGAAAGGGCGAGTGGGAGACGTTCACAGACCCTGGACCCCAGCAGAGGGAGCCGTGAGAGGGCCGGTGGCTTCTGGGAACTACAAATGGCTGCCTCCTGAACAAGAGAGTGGTGCGAGGTGGGTTCCTGCATCACGGGGACCCCAGAAAACTAAAGAGCTTGTTGGATTTTATGTACATCTTGGAGGCCATGAGGGAACTCAGTAGCTGTGTGACCTTGGACAAGTCACTGAACCTCTCTGTGCTACAGTAGCCCGTTCGATGACACGGGGAAATAATAACACCCACTTGGGAAGGTTTGGCGGGGAGGAAATGAGTGCATGGGGTAGAGTGCTTAGTGTGCAGTGGGTGGCATGTGGCAAGTCCCCAATTAAGTGTGGACTGTTATTACAGAGCATTGCTAATGGGACAGGGAAGTGACCTGGGAGGTGGGGCCATTTCTGGGGGATGGCAGTGTGGGCAAAATGAGAGTGAAAAGGACAGTGGAGGGCCCCAGGGGAGACAGAGCTGGGTAAACGGTGCGGCTGCGGATTGCAAAGAACCTGAATACCTGGGGGGAGCCTCACAGCTTGGCCCGGCAGAGCCAGTCCGCGGGAGGGGTGCCTTTTGAAGAGGTCTCCAGTCCATCTTAGAGATGGGGGTTGAAAACAAACATGGATTTGGGGTTCAAATCTCAGAGTTAAATCTCTCCCGGGCAATTTACCATCTGTGTGGCCTTGGGCTGGTTACCTGAGGTCTCTGAGCTCAGCTTTCCCCTCTGTAAGATCTGACTCGGTACACCTCTCCGGAGAGACTGTGCAGATTCACCAAGATAAGCAGCTGGGTGAAGCGGGTGGAGCCGGCCTTCATCTACCTCTGAGGTAGAGATAGAGTGATAACCAGGTACAAAGGGAGGCAGCTGCCTTGGTCTGCAGAATGCACTTCGACTGCTCTGCAGAGGCCTCTGCAGATTACAGTGCGGTGGCACACACCTGTAATCTCAACCTTTGGGAGGCTGAGGCAGGGGGATTGCTTGGAGTTCTAGTGAGTTCAAGGCCAGCCTGAACTACATAGCGAGACTTGATCTCAAAAAACGAAACAACAAGCCGGGCATGGTGGCGCACGCCTTTAATCCCAGCATTCAGGAGGCTGAGGTAGGTGGAGCATTGTGAGTTCGAGGCCGGCTTGGGCTACAATGTGAGCACAAGGCCCACCTGAGCTACATAGTGTGACCCTGCCTCAAAAAACTAGGGCCAGGAGTTTGGCTCAGTGGCTTAAGTGCCTATCTGGTAGGCGTGAGGTTGAGTTCAATCCCCAGTGCCACAAAAACAAAAAACCAAAAGCCAAACCAACCAAACAACAAAACAAAATCCCTGTCCCAGGTTGTGCCCAATCCCATTTCCTTTACCACCATAGACACCTGACTTTTCTCCCTGGATGTGCCGTTGCGCGGCAGGTGAACTTTGGAATCGGGTAAACTCACATTTGAATTCTGGCTCCACCTTTTCTCATCAGGGTGACCCCCACCCCCGAAAAATCGTGACCTTCCTGAATCCCAATTCCTGGGAATGGAACCCTGAAGGAAGCCATAAAATGTTCCACCCCCCACCCCCAGACCCACCCTTAGGGGAAGAGCCAATCAGCTTCCAACCTGAGGAGTCATTTCTTCCATTGGTCCATTCATCAAGCAACGGTACTTATGCCTCTGGCCTGGCACCGACCGTGAAGGCAGTGATCACCCCTAGGGACTGGAGTGGACTCGAGGCTCAGCTTTGGACTAATGTGGGTGGAGTGGGGAGTGGACAATAGTTAAGGCTCAGGATTGGGGAGAGTAGAGGAGTCTGAGGTTGTTGTGGGCCAGAGGTTTATCGAGTGTGAACTCTGTTACGTGAGCGGAGGAAACCGCAGAGAGATTCTCAGCGGGGCTGGGATGTGGCCCACGGTGAGGGTAGGAGACCAGCAGGAGGCTGCTGCGTGGCTCACAGCAGTGGCGGTGCTTGTGGGAGCAGGGGGCAGCAGTGGGTAGGCACGGGGGCCAGCGGGACCCTCAGGAGAGATGAGACAGGAGGAGGGGACAGGCTGGGAGAGCACCCAAGATCTTAATCTTCAACAAGCTGAGTCCCAGCCACCTGTGAAACAAGCGATGTCAGCTCTGTCTTGGGGACTAAACATTAGGTTCCCCGGGCCAGGCCGCCTGTCCCTAGGTGGTGGGACGTGTTCTGGGGCGTGAAGAAGAGGAAGGCTGGGTGTAGGGTATGGAGACAGTGCTGGGGACCTGAGGCTGGGTGGGCTGCACCCAGGGCTCTCAGACAGGGGCCCCTGCTCCCTCCTTGCCCCCCACCCCCTGCCTCTCTAGCGAAGTTGACAGTTTAGAGAAGCTGGCGTGAAGTTGTGAAGTCGTTTGAAACTCACACACCCCGGGCAGTCCCCAAGGCAGAAAACAGGAAGCCAAGATTAAAGCAGATTTCCAGCAAAGTCCCCTCCTGCTTCCTGCCGGGCAGGTGCCAGCAGAGGGCCACTGGCCTCCCTTGCGATGGCACCAGGGCTCCAGCCTTGGCCTCGACATCACCGTCCCCAGGGAGCAGCTGCCCAGGCCCTCGGGACCCCAGCCTCCTCCAGAAAGAGGCTTCAGATGCTGGTGGCAGAAGGGAAGGAGGTCACCTGGGAGAGGCCAGAGAGGTTTTGGGGTCACCTGGGCCTGGTGTGAACCCCACTGCTCAGCTGTGGGGTCTCACAGAGTGAGGGGGTGTGGTGTGTGTGGGGTCTTGTGGAGAAGTGGCTGGAAGGACCAGACCAATGTGGAGGCTGAAAGGTCTAGGGAAAGCAAGTGGTCCCTGTCACTTCATTGCTGGGGGCAGTGTGGTTGACATCCTCAGTTGCCAAGGGCTCTAGGGACCCCTCTGACCTCGTCAACTTCCAGGATACCAGGCCGCTGCCAAGGCAAAGCCTGGGCCCGCCCAGAGACCTATCCTGGCCTCCCCTTGTGGATACTGCCTCTCTTTGCAGGGGACCACCCAAATCCCACACTGTAATCCCTCGTCCCCAGGTTGGGCGAGTTTATCTTGAGTGACCCAGGTCCTGGGCTTCTGACTTTGAGCCAGTCCTCCCCCTCTGGACCTCAGTCTTCGCATCTGTGTGCCATGGGGCTAGGTTTGGAGACCTGCAGGCCTGTCCACTGTCCACAGGTGGATGGCTCTGGGGTGGCATGGGGGCTGCCACCTGCCTCTAACTCTGGTCCCCTTGAGCCTAGGGAACTGCCATTTACTGAGCAACTGCTAGGTGCCAGCCACTTGATTCTTACTATTGATACTCATGGCTCATATTTATTGAGTACAGACTAGGAATAATAAGCAGTTTTCACAGCAGACCAGGGTCTGTTCTCTGTGCGGCAGCAGCTCGCTCCAGGGCACAGACTTCCTAGGGAGCGAGTCTGCTTTCCCTTCATGCTGTTGGCAGAAGAGCTGCTGGCGGTGGCTTGGTGACTCGGTAGCTCGGTGGCTTCAGTGCTATTGGTGGTGGCAGTGACTCCAATCGAGGACCCTGGAAGCCTCCACCACCATAAAGGTTACTGGGGGTCACTGACCTTTGCGGTGCTGGTGTCTCCAGTTAGTTTCTCCCTGCAGAGGGCAGACCCAGGTCCCTGCGCTAAGGTCTCTTCTATGGTCCTGTTCCCCTCCTCCTGGGGCCTGGTTTCCCTTTCCTTTCCTTTCCTTTCTCCTTCTCTTCCTCTTTCTTTCTCTTTCTCTTTCTTTCTTTCTCCCCCTCTTCCTCTTCCTCTTCTTCCTCCCTCTTCCACTTTTGCTTTTTGAGACAGGGTCATATGCTATGTAGACCAGGCTGGCCTTGAACTCACTATGTTGTGCAGGCTAGCCTTGAACTTACAGTGATCCTCCTGCCTCAGCCTCCCAAGTGCTGGGATTACATGTGTGTACCACCATGTCCGGCAGGGGGCCTGACATCCTCAAAGTGCTGTCTGTCAAGGGCACAGAGGTCCCTGGAGGGATGGGCAGGTGCAGTGCAGGAGGCAGACAGAGGGGACTGTGGTATGGGGGAGACAGCTTGGGGCTAACGCTGGCCTGGCCAGGAAAGTGGGGTGCAGGCCATGGGGCCATGCTTGGAAGCAGAGCCCCCTGTTTTTAGATCTTGTCCTCAGGCCAAAGCCACTTCTGTCCCCACTAGGAGGTCCACCCCAGCCTCTGCTGGTCAGTGCTTCCACTGAGTGGAGAGCTGACTGGCTGCTTGCTTTCCAGAAACTTCCAGGGCCCCCTCCCCATCTTCCAGGGCTGGACTCCTTCCTGGCATCCTGGTAGTGATACTGCATCCTGATCTGCTGCTGGAGGCTGAAACCTAGTGCTGTGATGTTGATTGAATGAATAAGTGACATGAATTTCAATGAATAATAAGAATAGGCAACACTAATATTGGCCATACAATCTGCCAATGCCATTGAAGCCCTTTTGTTTGAAGTGTTATTTGCTCTCTCAATATAGTCATCATGGAGGGATTATTCAGGTCTCCACTTCGAAGATAAGGAAACGGAAGAGGGATTTAATGAGGGAACTGAGTCACCAGATGCCCCATAGAGAGGAAGGACCCAGGGAGCCACCTCATGGTTCCATTCAGACAGCTTCTGGGGTCAAGCACCCCTGCCCAGCTCTGTGACCTTACACACAAATTCTGTCTGCTTGCTAAGCAAGCATGCACTGGACCACTGAGTGACACCCCCCAGCCTGGCACTGAATTTTTCTTAGCCTCAATTTTCTTATCTCTAAAATGGAAATAAAGCTGGGCATGGTGGCACAGGCCTGTAATTCCAGCAGGAGGCTGAGGCAGGAGGACCTTTGCACGTTCAAAGCCAGTGTGGGCTACGTAACAGGACTCTGTCTCAAAAATGCACAATAAATAAATGGATAAATAAATAAAATGGGAATGAGAGTACACATGTCTCAGGGGACTCCTGCTATGCTGGGATGATGTAAGGTTGGTGGTTGAGCCCAGGCTTGGTACGAGGCATCTTCATTCACTGCCAGTTCAATGGATATTTTTCCTCTCATTCCTGAAGCTAGCTTTGAAGTCCTCTGTCCCCTGCTGTCCTCGGCAGGCTCAGTCGGCCTCCTGAAGGTGGGGCCAGGGCTTTGGTCTGATGCGAGCCTACAGCTTTGCTGTCATTCATCACCGCACCAGACACTGGGTGGTTACTACTCTCTGGGCCCTGGAGTGACCCGGTCTGGGCAGGGCTTCAGCGACCCAGTTCTCCCCGAGTCCTGGCTCACAAAGCCCTCTGTGCCCTGAGATGCCCACCTGCTGGGGGGTCCCGGCTCGGTGCTGTGCCCACTGTGCAGGGGCCTGGGTTCTCTGCAGGGCAAAGGTGGCGACCAGGCTGGCTGGCAGCGGGGGGAGAACCGCATTGGCCTTGCGCCTGTTGCTCTTGCAAACCTCATTTGAACCCTCCCTCCAGTGGTACGCGCCACGTGCTAACCTTGTGCCAACTTCTGTCCCTGTCTGCCATCTGGGGCACTTAGGAACCTTGGCTGGGGCGGGTGCAGTGTAAGGAGGGGGCTGTCCCTGTGAGTCACAACTGGGGCCTGGACAGAGACGCCCCTGTCCCTGTCTAGCCCTTGGGGTTCCCTTTGCAGTGTGGGTGTCAGGTGGGGTGACCTTTAGGTTGGCAGCGTGGGCTCTTTTCCTTCTCTCCACTGTGGCACAGAGCCCTAGCAGTAAATGGCTTGGCATTTTACTGGCATAACTGAGTGACTGAATCCTCTGTGTGGTCCCTGGATGTCACTTCTTTTTTGTTGTTGTTTTTTGGGACAAAGTCTTACGATGTAGTTCAGGCTGGCCTTGAACTCACTATGTAGCCCAGGCTGGCTTCAAACTTTCAGCAATTGTCCTGCTTCAGCCTCCTGAATGCTGGGATCACAGGTGTGTGCCACCATGCTGGGCTGTGGCTGTCACTTTTTTTTTTTTTTTTTGCGGTACCAGGGCTCAAATTCACAACGTTGCACCTGCCCAGCAGGCGCTTAAGTCACTGAGCCAAACTCCTGGCCCTAGTTTTTTTGAGGCAGGGTCACACTGTGTAGCTCAGGCCGGCCTTGCGCTCACATTGTAGCCCAAGCTTGGCCTTGAACTCACAACACTCCTACCTCAGCCTCCTGAGTGCTGGAATTAAAGGCGTGTGCCACCACACCAGGCTCTGTAGCTGTCACTTTTGCCCAGGCCTCGGCTCTGTTCCAAGGAGAGGCTCCTTATATGCATCTGCCATGTCCCCCCACCCCAGTCCATCTGCTCGGTCCCTAATCTGGACCTCTGGCCCCTAGGGGTGCTCTCCTGACATGTCAGGACAGCTCCGGCTGGGGAGAAGGTCTCTTGTGTCCTGTGGCCCTTGGGCACTCCCCGTCTTCCGCTGCTGGTAGCCAGCCATCCCCACCAGCTCCCCACGAGTATGGTCTCCAGCAGCAGCGGCCTCAGAGGGAAGCCAGGCCTGGCCTGCGTGTGGACCCTGGCTGCTGGGGGAACAGAGCGTTTGCTGCACGTGGGAAGGACGGCGGGCACACGGCTCCTCTGGGATTCAAGGGCTCGAAGCAGCCTGGAGGGTGTGGGGCAGAAGGAAGCGGTGACACTTGCAGGGCTGCAGGGACCCTAGCCCGGGCCGTTGGCCTGTGTGGTTTTGTCTTCTCTGTCTCTTGTGAACAACGCCTTTTACTTGCTGTTAGCAGAGTTTGTGACTTAGGGCCCTGGCTGGGGCCCCAGCCCCGCCCCATCGAGGCGGCGGTGAGGTCTCGCGTGGGAAGTGCGAGATGCATAGCAGCAGCAGACAAAGGCCCTTGTCTTCCCCGCTCGGGGCGGTGAACTCGCCTCAGCCCTCTCAGAACTTGATCTCTAATGGCACGACTTGCAGGGCTCTGCAGATCTCAGGGGCAACAGCGCCCCCTGGTGTCCAGAGCCCAGATCCCCAGAGGAAAGGGAAGAGAAAGGACCCAGGCAGGGCAAGGTCATGAAGGCCTGGTGGCAGTTCTGCAAGCCTGTGCGCGTCTCAGGTTCCACAAGGCCCGGGGCCAGAACTCACCTAACTGGGGGTGTCCAGGGCCCGGGTTGGCCTGGGATGGGCCAGAGCAGATGAGGGCAGGGAGCTCCAGGCAGCCAGCAGGAAAGAGATAAGGTGGCTTCCAGAAAGCCCAATGGGTTGGCTCTTCCAGAAACACCCAGGGCCCCTTTGGCGCCTGGAAGCGTTTTTCCCGAGGGTGCTGTTGGGGACAGGTGTGTCAGCACGAGGCTGCTGGGACACTCCAGGGTCCCCTTCCTTGGGCAGCTCCCTGATTCCAAAGCCGCCATCAACACCACGCTGGCCCCTGTGGCTGCCGGGCTGCCCTCTGCCTTGCTGACATCCCAGAGCTTTGCCCAGCTTAGGGGCGGGGAGGTGGGCAGGAGGCCCACTGTGCTGACACCGGTGTGCGCTGGAGTCTGGCTTTAGTGCCCACCTCATCACTGTCCTTCAAGGAAGGCGGTGACATCTATCTCGTATCTGTCTGTATGAGGGGCTGGATTGCAGAACCACCCCAAAGTCTGGGCTCCTTCTGCTGCCCCAGGAGGGGCCCGAGACAGTGGCTGCAGAGGCCCCAGCCCCCAGGACTCCACGGGAGCTGGGGGAGAAGTTGTCCCCCAACTGCCTGCCCACAAGGAGCGGCTGCTGTGCGCAATTGAGGCGGGAGGGTCAGGCCGCCCCCTGTTCCCAGCCCCGAGGAGGAGGCAGAGATGGGGCGCAAGTGGGGAAGGCACAAGAAGGGAGGCTGGGGCCAGACTTCAGCTGCAAATCTGTCCCGAGCCCCCTCGGTGGCCGCTGACACGGCCCAGGTTCTTGCGGGGGCAGCACGGGCATGGGTGGCAAGTTGGGGTGTCACATGGGATTTTGTATGAGCTATAAGTGCTACCCAAAAGCCTGAGTCAATCTGGCTCTGCAGATGACCTCGCCTTGGTCAGCCCAGTGTGGGTGGTGACAGAGCGGGGCCGAGTACCGGGGGTTGGGGGGGGTACCCCGCACAGGACAGGCGCTCAGGGAACTCAGCCTGATTCCCTGTGGCCTCCGCACAGAAAAGGCAATAGATAAACCTTGCAGGTAGTGAGCTCCCTGTCCGTACAGAATGAGAAAGGAAGTTGAATTCCTGGCAGGGAGTTGGGACAAGGAGTTTCTACTCCAGGTGGGTCTCTGGCCAAGGAATGATGGGGTGCAGGTGAGGTGGGGTGCATCCCCTGGCCCCTTTTAGGAGCTCCTCCAGAATTTCTATGTAAAGGACTTGAGACTTGTCTTGAAGCTGTAGAGCAAAGGCACTTTTCCTTCATGGCTTACTTGGGGTGGTGGGATCCCCAGTTCTGTAGCTGTGGGAAGCATGCGTTTCTCCAAGTGGCCACAAGGGGGAGACGCAGACTGCGGTCTCACGACAGTAGCTCCCTGCACGTGTGAAGAGCAGTACGTGTGTGGGGGATCCAAGTCTCAGGACAGAGCTGGGGCAGGAAGAGGGGTGGAGTTGTGAGGGAGGGAGGGAAAGGGGCCCCACCTTCGCACAGATCACAGGGTCTCGCTATGTTGTCCAGGCTGACGTTGAACTCCTGAGGCTCCTCCTGCCTCAGCCTCCTGAGTTCTGGGACTGCAGATGTTTGTCACTGTGCCCAGCTAAATTATTATGCAGCAAGGAACAGGAGTCTTTGGGGAAGACACTGGGAGCACCGTCCACACCACCCATGGCGGGGCAAGGATGCTTACACAACTGTGCACCAGATGAGCGATCTCAAAGCAGCATTTTAAGAGAAGCACATTTCAAGGGCTGGGGAAGGGTGTGGCAAAGGAGAGAAGGGTCCCTCCCCAGGCCCAGGGTGACCATGCCATGTCAGCAGCTCAGCCGTCTGGTGTCATGGTGACACTGACAGCACTGTCTCCTTTATGGGTCCCTGAGATGAGGGCAGAACCAGAGGAGTGGCCAAGCTTCTGCCATCCTGGTCACCATGACCTTGTGCAGTCCCCAAATGGATCCCAAAGACAGTGTGAGCTCACAGAGCCCAAACACCTAGGTTTCAGCTCTGGCTTCTCTGCTTTCCTGAGAAGCTACCTCCCTCCCCTAGCTCCGTCTCACCCCCTCCAGAGTGGACTGATTCATAGGTAAGGCTGTTCCCTCCCTTCAAGGGCTGCTGATTCACCCACTAGCATAGTCAACCGATTCGTGCCTCAGGACCTTTGCACATGTCAGCCCTGCTGCCTTAAAATGCTTTTCTTTGCCACTTTCAAAGTGTACCACCTGAGAAGGTTCTCTCTTGTGTACACCTGGTGTGACCGGCCCATCTAAAATAATTTCTGTCTCTCCCTCCCAGCCTCGCTTCTTCCCAGCATTCATTACAGGGTGCACTGGGGTACTTATTTGTGTGTTTATTGTCTCTGATTTCACTGGACCACAAACTTTATGCAAGCAGGAAACAATCATGCTCATCTTGTTCATGGTCATATCCAAGGCTTCCAGAGAAAGCAGCAGTGACGCATAAGAGATATTCAATAAATATAATATAAATGACCATTGGTTTTTGTGTTTGTTTCAAACAGGGTCTCTCTGTGTAGCCCAAGTTGGCCTTGAACTCTCAATCCTCCTGTCTCAGCCTCCTGAGTGCTGGGATTACAGGCATGTGTCCCTGTGCCTGGCTTAGGAATTATTCTTTTGAAATAGGAAACCTACACACATGATACAACATCCAAAAGCTGTGAGAGGATGGAGTCTCTGCCAAGCCTGCACCCTTAGGCATCTGGTGCTTTCCCTAGAGAAGAAACTTCCCTTTTCTTCCTGCTCACCCAGGTGTCTCTGTATATATTGAAATGCAACTGCATTGAAAGCATAAGTGGTAACAAGACTGTACCTTCATCCTGGCTCATTGTCTGGGGCATGGTGCTGTTTTGCAAGGCTCTTTCCTAACTTACTTAGTCATTTTCACTCTTGCTGGAATTAGTGGAATACTGTGGCAGCTAAAATAACAAACGGAGAGGCTTTGCAGAGGGAGATATGTTTACCTGAGTGGGTGGTTTGCTGTGCACTGCCACGGTAAACCACAAACAACAGGTGTCTCCCAAGCCTGAGGCAGGGCAGGATTTAAAAGCAAAGGAGGAGGAGGATTGCATAAACTACTCTGAGCCAGCAATCCTTGCCTCGGGGATTAATAAGAAAGGTGTTCAGGATCAATAACAAGGGTGGTGCCAGCAACACGGTTGGACAAACAAAGACTAAGCAGATGCTTTTCAGAGTGTTTTGGTTGGGAGGTGGGTGGAGGATTGGGCCCAGGACCTGTGGTAGGCAGCTAGGCAAGTCCGTAACCATTGAGCTACACCCCCAACTCTTTTTATTTTTTATTCTGTTTATTGCTATGTAGTCCAGGCTGCTTGAACTCACTTTGTAACCCAGGTTGGCCTCGAACTCACGGTAATCTCCTGCCTCAGCTTCCCAAGTGCTGGGATTACAGGTGTGTGACACCACAACTGGAGTTGTTTTTTTGTTTTTTTTTTTTTTTTTTTTTTTGAGGTGAGGTCTCATTGTGGTCACCCGGACTTATCTTCAACTCCTGCACTCAAGTGATCTTCCCGCCTCAGCCTCTCAAGTAGTTTGATTCCAGGCAGGTGACCCTGCTTTATATTTTTAAAACACATTCATGTTTTCCTCCTTCATTGACCATTTTTGTTGGATTGTTGTTTTTTACAGGAACTCTGCAAATTAAGGAAAGTAACCTTTTATTTGTGCATCATTCAGGGGCTCATTAATTTGAGGAAGGTTTAATACAGGAATTATTCAAAGGCTCAGCCGGGAGTTGGGTCTCGCAGGGCGGTGCAGTTGCAGAAGGGTACCGCAAGGGGACGCAGTATCGGCACGCTGCGTGGAACCGAGACCCTCAGCCTCTCCCCATCCCAGCCGGGAGCCGGGAGCCGGGATTGGGGGGCGATGCCTGAGCTCGCGGGGAGGAGAGGCCGGGGGGCGGGGGCCGCCGCTCACATTTGCGGCCCTCCTCGCTCGGTTCACGTTCTTTGACTTGAACAAATTAGTTATTTTTATGAAGTAGAAGCAATCTTTTCTTCCACAGCTTTTGGACTTGGGTCAAATTTAGGCTTATTTTTCCACTTTCAGACTACGTTTAAAAATCAGTTTCATCCCAGCACTCGGAAGGCTGAGGAAGGAGGATCCTTGTGAGTTCGAGACTAGCCTGGGCTACAAAGTAAGTTCAAGGCCAGCCTGAACTGCATAATGAGACCTGTCTCAAAAAAAATAGGGCTGAGGATTTAGCTCAGTGGTGTGAGCACCTGCCTGACAGGCTCGAGGTTGTGAGTTCGATCCCAGTACCAAAAAAAAAAAGCAAAAACTCAGTTTCATCAGCTTCTGTATTTTTGTTTTCTTCTGCCCCTCTATAGTTTATTTTATTTTATTTTTTTTTTCGGCACCAGGGATCAAACTCACAACCTCGAACCTGCCAGGGCAGATGCTTAAGCTGCTGAGCCAAACTCCCAGCCCTAGTTTTTTGCGGCAGGGTTGCACTATGTAGCTCAGGCCGGCCTTGTGCTCGCGTTGTAGCCCAAGCCAGCCTCGAACTCACAACTCTTCTCCTACCTCAGCCTCGCCCCTCTATAGTTTTATTTCCAACATTTAAAT